>APFE031594468.1:54345-199578 GCA_000404065.3 Pinus taeda | reverse complement strand
CCAGAAATCTCCCTTGCTCTCTTCTCTCCTTCTCTCAATCTGCTCATGAAAGAATTGAATCGAATGTGATCTTTTCCTCCTTTTCCTCCCTTAATATAACTCCAAATGACTTTTGGGTGATCCAAGTGACTTTTGGGTGATCTCTAAATCCAATGGCTGAAATAGATTTAGATCAATGGCTGAGATTAAATGCACATTTAAATCTCACTTTCTATTTTTTAATTCACCCACTTTAATAAAGACCCACTTAGTCATTTATTTCCAAAGTCACTTTTCCTTTCTAATTTTTCATTGACTTTATAAAAGTCACTTTAAAATTAGACTTAGTAACTTTATCACTTAAAGTCACTTTTAAATTAGATTTTAACTTTATAAAAATTATAAAGTCACTTTAGGAGAAAAATTAAAATCTTTTGGACACTTTTCCCTAGGCCAAAGATCAAAGCTTAAGGGAACCACCTGTCCTCCGGTACCAAATTTCAACAAATATTTCATTGCATTAGAATCTACATCCTATAAGCTTTAGAAGCTTTATTGTGTCCAAAAAAACAAGATATTAGCAAAGCATCTCAAAGCTCAAAAGAACACTAACCACATGTGAATTTGAAGGAACATAGCACTAGATCATCAACAACACGCCCAACTTCAAGATCCATCATATTACTTCATGGGCCAAAATCTTTAAGACACCACACAAAGAGACATTTAGGAATTCTTGCAAAGATGATCATATCTCCATACAAGACTAACACAACAAGGTGAAATCTATCAAAATCATAAAAACAAAATCTACACAAATATTATCCATCCGAAAATACTAAGCTCATTGTGCAAACAATGGCCCACACAAGACCTCCAACAAACTATAAACATGGGTATCTCACCCACACAACTCAAAACTTCTGACAACTGAAGAAAAACCCTCAACGGGATCAAATCACTCTTTCACAAGAAATCCTCTAGTAACTAGAGCAAGAATCTCATCAAGGTCAACTCCCTATTTCTCAGAGAAACTATCAACCTTATTATGGTATCCTTCAATGCTTCCATCAACTGCAAGCTTGGAATCAATTACTAATTACACAATATGTTTTGAACCTATCTCCATGGCATCCAACCATACATGCTATTCATATGCCTCCTCAAAACTAGAAGACTCACCCAACTTCCCTTTAGTATGTACAAGGGCCACAAGATCAACGAGCATAAATAATAAAGCAACCATCTCTCGCACCTCTAGCCAAAGTCCTTTAATTTACACAACTACAAACTGTTAGAGTCCTATATTATAGGGATCTTAGTCATGTTAGTTTTTCTATTTATGTCAGGTCAATTTGTAAAAGTACGTTTTGATATCCTAACTAATATGGTTTAAAAAGGTCTAGTTTTGGGTTGACTGTCATGCAAAAGTTTGTCTATCTTGCTAAAGTCCCAATGTCTAATGTCTTGAGGCTTCATTATTAAAGGAGTAATCATAGGGTGTAATCAAAAATTTTGGTCATCATGAGTTAGTCACCTAAGACTAGAGGTCAAGTTACATCAAAGCAATCATGAAAAAGATTGGGCATAGATTTGTAGGTGTTTGAGTCAATTCAGATGTCATTTCATGAGTGGTCATGACCTCATCCAAAGTACAACAGTCAAAAGCACAGGTTGTTGTGCATTCCACGAGGTGTTGCACATTCATCATCACGATTTCAAATCAAGTTTTTTGCCATCAACTCCACTCCAGGCCGCTTTGGGAGGTTATTTGGACTGCATCCTTCATCCTACATCGCTCAATTCTTGTTCATTCGTATCGAAGGCTTGTGGTTTGATTGTACTACATTGTTGCGCAAAGGAGTCAGGGGCGTTGTGTTTCCACACAATGCTACATTTCTTGCAATAAGCTTCTCCAAGCTATTCAAAGGTACTTCACATGTGAGGGAAGGTTTGTACGTGTCTATCAAGATTCAATACCACTTTAGGCTCCTAATGCATTTCACTAGAAAGAAGTTAAGAACCCTTTGAACTTACCCTTTTATCTATTTAGGAGTCTCTGTAAGATGGTTGATAAGGTACAAGGAAAACAAAGCCAATTGGAGCCTAGTCTATTTCATTTTTCCCTAATCAAGTCATTGGTTTTAGAGGAGTGAAGTAAAGAAATATATCATAGCAAACATTTGTTGATTCTTCAGAATTAGTGGATGATTTCCCAACTACTCCCTTGATCAAGAAAGAAACACCCTCAATAGTTGTAAAGGAAATTAAATCACCAACTGGAAGCTCAGTAAAGAAGCCCTCATCTAAAATGCAGTCTACAGGAAAGAAGAAAGGCAAGAGACTACAATTTTCTCCAAAGGAGGTAACTACCCCTAAGAAATCTCTCACTAGATCTATTGCCAAAAGGTCGCCCTTGGAGCAAACATTGGAGACTATGTAGACCATATCAAAAGTGGAAGTGATTGATGATGAAGGGAAGTTGCAGAATTGCAAGAACAATTAAAGAAGGCTCATTTCATGATTGCACAGTTGCAGCAAGAAATTAGGCAACTAAAGAAGACTATTTTAGAAATAACAACCCAACCTAGTGAAGATGTGCATGTGGTTAAAACTACACTTGTTGTCAAGTCTAAGGGCAAAGAGAAAGTGATCAAATAAAATGTTAAGAAGGCAGAGGTTCTCGTAATCAGGGTTACTAGGTCTACATCAATGAAGCTGCAAATTCAAGAAGGAAAACTACAACTACAAGAAGAACAAGCCATCAAAGAAGAAAAGAAAGAGATGGATGAAGGCAAACATACTTTTAACAAGATGAGAATACAGTTAAAGGAGGCTTGCAAGGAAATCTCTAGGCTAAAGCAACAGGATGAGCAGATGAGGAAGCAATGGAGTGACCTTTTGGGCCCCATTTATGATATCCATGATGACACTGACAAGAGCCTTACTTTCCCTTGCCTTCTCCAAGATCCCAGTGACATATCTACATTATCCATGAGTTATCGCCTCACCCTTTCTTATACCATCACTAATATTGATAAACCCTTTCCCCCTCCTGAGTATGATGTTGAGGAAGATCCACTCATTAGATGTATCCCTTCTTCCCAGTCATACCCTCAGAATTGTGAGCACACAATAGTTTCACTTTTCCAATGTGACCATCAAAACAAGCAACCAGTTTGTTGTGTGCCTCCATCTCCTCGGTCTATTTTCCCTTCCCATCATGACCTTATCACAGCCACGAAGCATAACGTTATGAACAATAATCGTGATAGGGAGTTCTTGAGCTTGGTCATTCATTCTTCCATTCTATGCTTGGATGAAAGATTTTGAACCTCTAAGTTGGTGTGCTTCCTCTCATCCAGAAGTCCTTTCTGCATCATATGGATATCATATTTTCTCGCCTCCCACCTGCATCACCCTCCATGTGATTTGGTTTATTACACAAGTAATCATATAAGCATGTGTCCTCACATCGATCTAATGATGTGTTGATTGCATTGGCTTTATGATTACACTTAGCATTTGCTTGATGTAATACGCATGTCAAGGTAGGATGCATTGCTAATTGGCTTTTGCATTAGAACTAACATCATATTATATTATCATGCCAGATTAGGTGCATTTATATTAACATTGCATCTAGAATTAGATTTTATTTTATGCTGATTTTATGGCCTAACAAAAGCATGGGCGATCATAGGACGTTGTAAAGTCATGTTGCCTCGTGTGTTTAGTCTTTGATGTGAAAATAATAGGTTTGTAGTCCTAGGAGATTGTTGGTGTTCTCATGACCTCCCCATTCGAGTACGTTCGTCCACTCTACTAAGAGATCATGTCCCAAATGGAGCTAGATGTTGCCCACCACCAGTGGGTGACCCCCGTAGGATATTTGTTTCTCCTAGATTTGTCCTCAGTCGCAGCCAACAACGCCTTGCAGCCACTAGATAGCTCGACATGCCACCATTCTCCGCCACCTGAGCCCACCATTATGTGCCCTCGCCCATTTTTTATGGTCGTATGTTTGAAGGTGGGCCTTCAAACCTCGAAAGTATGGCTTTCCATAACGTAATTGGGTTTGTAATCTCAGCAGATTGTTGATGTTCTCATGACATCACCATTTGAGTACGTTCGTGCACTCTACTAAGAGATCATGTCCCAAATGAAGCTAGATGTTGCCCACCACCAGTGAGTGACCCCCATAGGATATTTGTTTCTCCTAGATTTGTCCTTAGTTGGCAGCCAACAACCCCTTGCAGCCACTAGATAATTCGATGTGCCACCATTTTCTGCCACCTGAGCCCGCCATTATGTGCCCTCGCCCATTTGTTATGGTCATATGTTTGAAGGTGGGCCTTCAAACCTCAAAGGTATGGTTTTTCATGACGTAATTGGGTATTTTTGCTTACTTATCATGGACACATCTGTACATGGATTAGTGTGGGAATCGGCAAAAAGAATGGGCTTGGTCTGTACTATTATCCCCTTGTCCAAATTGGTGGTTAGCCTTGTATCTCAGTCCCACGGGACATCCTCTATTGGCTACTAGCTTTAGGAGTGGCACTACATGGGAAACCTTGATTTTGGTTGTGTGGTCCCACTTCCCGGCACCATATACATCACTCCCCTTCGCTCATTATAACCCCTTTTCACATATTTTCCATCCAAGTCCACATTTGTCTGTTGAGTCCACAAGGAGTTAGGCCTAGAACGATGTCCTAGAAGTTGACGCAATTAAAAAGAAAGTTAAAAGCATAATTTGGCCACTTACAACAAGAAATGTACCATAAAATGCAAAAAATGGTCGGGGTATAAAAATTTAGCACGTGGGCAGAAGCCAAACATGAGCTCTACTCCTTTATCATTATAGCCATCACCCTGGTTCCTAGGGCCCCTATATGAGAGTGCATCATTAAGGAACCCATCATTGTCCCAACCGTTGGTGGGCGATGAACTGCCCAACCTTAAGAGGGTATTTACTGCTATATCACACACATCCTGCCTTCATTCCCTGGAGCCCCGAGCAATTAAAAGAAAGAAAAATCAATAAAAGGAAAAAGGCATATGAAGAAGGGTGGAAAAACAAAGGTCGAGGTAACTCATGTACCACAATTGATCCCTCCTACGCCTATACACCCATGTGTGGGCTTCCCTCATTATAGCTACCCTTGTACCTGGCATAAGGCTAGAAGCCTTCCCCTCTTGCCCCACTCCATTCCACCATTATTTCACATGACACTTGTGAAAATTTCACTTCTGAAATCCTATTGCAACAACTATAATTATTTCTTCTAACTGTAAATTAATTTATTAATTTATTGCTACAACAACAACGAAATAATCACACTGCAATCTTCACAAAAATATTGTGGAAAATAAAAGTGTTGGATATTGAGAAATGCTACCACACACACAATATATTTGACACAGTTATTTCTGAACAAAAGTCCCCGCAGAAACCCAACTTGGGAAAATCAGTGCAGCAGCTAAGGGCTTTTATTATTAAGCGGCAGTGAAATAATATGAGTACAATCTAGATGTCGAAAACTAGCAATCCTATAGAGAAAGTACTAGAAAAAATCTAGTGAGGATTTTTACCCACCCCGTAAGCAATCTAGCACTGAAGATTGGCCTTTGAAACCGCTACACAAGCTGCCATGCGTCACCCTCTGCGCAGGGACAAATTTGTCCTCCCTAGATCTCACACTAAGTTGCCTCTTCAGCTTGCCACTGACTCTAGAAACGTTTCTCCCGGCCTCTGCGAAATTTCCCTGCTTCCGGAACTCTGAAACGACTTCCCAAATCTGCAAATTGAACTTCCCCTTAGAGGCTTCTATGCAGACTCTCTGTGCCTATCTTTGCCTCTCTGCAATGTACTCTTCGGAACTGGAAAATCTTCCTTTGGATCACTATCCCTGCCCCTTTCTGTCTCTTCTTCCCTTATTTGGCCCAAACTCTTCTAGCAATTGTTGCTTCTCTCTGGAAAATCAAACTGCCCAAGGAAATCGATCTCAAGTGTGTGTTCTCCATCTACTCATCGACTTCTTCTTATAATCTTTTGTTGGGACTCTAACGACCAAGATTAAAACTTAATCAAAGGCTAAGATTATTTCCTAGTCGTTCCGTGTGAGTTTCTAGATGATTCACACATTTCTCAATTAATATTGATTAATTAACCACTTTCCTACATTTAGACTTAGAAAATATTTTAAAATAGGCTAATAATCTAATTGAGACACTTCTTGGTAGAATTTCTAGAAAAGATTTATGGGTTATGGAGAACCCCTGTGTTTTAGCCTCTCCACAAATTTCCGAGACTAGAACACCTCTGATGCTGCCAAAAATAACGCTCCCTCTTAGCGAGGAAGGTGTTAAAATGCTGCACTACTACAACACCTTGTCTTTGTATCACCCTTTGTCACAATGTTGATGTCTGGTATTATGACTGACTACCACTGCTCACCAACCATTGTGCAACTCTAATGTTGCATCTGTGTTGCTACTGATACTGCTATACCATTGCCACCTCTGCATCTACACTACAACTCCCTCTCATTTGTTGTTTTTACTACTACACCTGAGAAGCATCCGAAATATTGAATCAACTGTGTCTTTGTGCTGCATCTGTCTCATGAGCATCTAACTGTTACTAGCCTCTACACTGTCCACTTAAGAATCTACGATGTTGTTGACTCTGCACTGAGCCACTTGCTCTGTTGTCAACACTACTCTGCTCTCCTCAGCACCTAACTACAACTAGCCTACAATTGTCAATCGGGAATTTGACTACATCATTGACGTTGATCCATCTTGCTACTGAATATTGTGGGCCCCCATAGCAAGGTAATGATCCATGAGGAAGACACCTTAGTGGACCCTACCATCCTTTATAACTATAACTCCATATCGCCCCACCTCACTCTTGGAGGTATAGCTACAATCATGGCAAAATCTTCCTCCAACCTAGAGGACAATTTGTTTATCTCTGCAGACATTGCCGCCTGGTTTTGCTTCTCTTGCTTTTCCTTCTTCCTGAGAGGACACTGGGTATTGTAGTGTCCAAACTCGCCACACCTCAAGCACTTGAACTTAGATATGTCTTTCTTTTTCTTCTTCTCCCCCTATTCTTGATTGGGACCCTTTGATGCAAGGGCCACATTCTACTCCTCACCCTTCACGCCCTTGTCGCTGCTCCCACTGATGGTGCTCTTTAAGGGAGCTTACCTCAACTCCTCCTGCTGTAGGCCTAACCACATCCTGTCCCATCTAGGCATTGTCTCTGCCCAAGATACTTTGGACAAACACTTGCCACTCCTCTTAGACACTATACAGTGCCAACCGTAAAAGCTCTGTTGGTCGAGGTGCCTCCCCAACACCTGCAAGCTGATCACAGACCTCATGAATCTTGGCAAGGAAGGAATCTAGGACTTCACCCCTCTGCATCCTGATGCTCGTCAGCTTCTCTTGCAGGAACATCTTCCGCTACTCGGAAGTGTTCTGATATAGTTGGACGAGAGCGTCCCACATCACATTGGCAATACCTTTGCCAGATATATGTGAAACTCCATGGTCCCAGACTCCATCTGGGATCAACCACTTCACCTTCGCCATCTCCTTCATGTACTCCTTCATCTGATCTGCATCCTGAAGAACTGCCACTATTTTTATCTACACAGGCTTTCAAGCCATATTCATCCATAAGGAAGGACATCCTAGCCTTCCAAATGACAAAGTTGGAGGTTACCTTCAACCTATCTTGATCCCTAAGCCTAGTTGTGGCCATCTCTAAATCTAATCAAAAAATCTCCCTCTTTCCCATTGCTCAGTTGTTGAGTTTGCTACACACACTCCTTTCTGGAGTGAGAAACTCTGCTCACAGCTTTTGCCAATCTACAACTGGAAAATCAAATTTCTAGAACTCGAAACCCCCTGAGAGAAATTCTCTCTATGTCTGCCTTTCTCTTCCACCCGGTGTTGTTTTTGCCACTACAAACAACTGCAAAACCCTTCTACGCCCAAGAAAGAAAACTACCCAGCGAAAATACCTAAGTTGTTTCTCCCTCTACCCGCTGGAATCACTCAACTGGCAAGCCAAATTAACCTGCACTGAAAAATTGAAATTCCTTGAGCAACTCGCACTGCCTGGCTTAGGCTTTGTGCAACCTCCAGAAATTCGCCCTATTGCTCCCTCTGAATAGTGATTTTCTGCTTTCGATTCTAAGCTTCCCTGTCTGATCAAGATCACTCTGATAATTTGTGAAAATTTCACTATTGAAATCCTATTGTAGCAACTGGAATTATTTCTTCTAATTGTAAATTAATTTATCAATTTATTGCTATGGCAACAACAAACTAATCAAACTGCAATCTTCACAAAAACACTACGAAAAATAAAAGCGTTGAAAACTGAGAAATGCTAACACACAAAATAAATTTTACACAGTTATTTTTGGACAAAAATCCCTAGAAAAACCCAACTTGGGAAAATTGGTGTAGCAACTGAGGGTTTTTATTATTAAGCAGCAGTGAAATAATCTGAGTATAACCTCAATGTCGAAAACTAACAATCCTACAGAGAATGTACTGGCAAAAACCTAGTGAGGAATTTTCCTCACCCCACAAGCAATCTGGCACTAAAGACTAGCCTCTAAAATCCCTCCACGAATTGCCTTGCAACACCCTCTCTAAAGGCACAAATTCATGTTGCGTGGAAACGTTTCTCCCGACTTCTACAGAAATTGCCTACCTTTAGAACTCTTAAACGACTTCCCAAATCTGCAAATCGAGCTACCTCTTAGAGGCTTCTGTGCAACCCTTGTGCAACCTCTTTATGGCTATCTTTGCCTCTCTACAATGTACTCTTCGGAACTGGAAAATCTTCTTCTTGATCATTGTCCCTACCCCTCTTTGTGTCTATTTCCCTTCTTTGGCCCGAACTCTTCCAGCAACTGCTACTACTCTCTGGAAAATCGAATTGCCCAAGGAAATCGATCTAGTGTGTGTTCTCCATCTACCCATCAATTTCTTCTTGTAATCTTCTGTTGGGACTCTAGCGGCCAAGATTAAAACTTAATCAAGGGCTAAGATTATTTCCTAGTCGATCCGTGTGAGTTTCTAGATGATTCACACATTTCTCAATTAATATTGATTAATTAACCACTTTTCCTAAGATTAGACTTAGGGACTATTTAAGAATAGGCTAATAATCTAATTGAGACACTTCTAGGTGGAATTTCCATAAATGATTTCTGGGTTATGGAGAACTCCTGCATTTTAGACTCTCCACAATGTTTTGAGACTAGAACACCTTCGATACTACAAAAACTAACACCTTCCACTTGGCGGATGGACCTGTCACTCCCTTAAAGATTGAAACCACCTAATAGGGTCCTTTATTAACTTCCCTCCTGAGCCTAGGGACACATGTACATTCTAAAGCCAATTATGGAAGGGAGTGTCACTATGAAGTGTCCACTTGGTTACCTAATTTGTAAGCCTACTTGCTCAATTGCACTAATGAATTGTTGTACTAGAAGGTGAGGAGACACATTGGATCTTATACATGATTGCAGGTGGGTCTTTGCCTAGGGTTTGGCCTCCTTATATGAGATCCAAGCCCTCCAGATGATCATGATGGCAATAGTAGAGTGAGCGTTGAGAGCCTTGGGCCTCCTCCACAACAGAACATTGATTTCCATACCATGGAACCCTTCAGCACCACATTTGGCTTGCTCATGCCCCACTCATGCAAAGATGATGATGCACTTGGACCACATTGCCCAGCGAGCCACGTATTTGCACTAGACACTTGGCATATGATCTAAAGCCTAGAGAGGGTTTTGTCTCACCTAAAGAGACATGGGAGGGCTTGTATCATCATTCTTGCTTTTAAGGATGGAGTATCGGCATGTTTGATCTAGTTGGAGACCCATGAGACCATTCATTGTGCCCCACAACCACTTGGGAGAACCATAGATACTTTGCTTGGAAACCAAGGGGCCAATCCCTTGGTCATGATTTTGAGAGCCCTCTTCTTCACTTTGGCACATGAGGGACATATATTGGCCTTGCAACAGCCCTTTGCACCATGATTATATCATTTTGGCTTAATTAGGAAGGCTTGTATTGTACTTTCAAGCTATTTGGTGGGCTTGTCACCAATTGTATTGTTATTTTGCACATTAGAGTCATTTTTAGGGGGTCATTAGGCTAATTAGACCCATTTGAATTATTGGAGGCTCATATAAATACAAGTGAGGCCTCATTTGTTAAACATCATCATTTGGATTTGGATCATCTCTTGTAAAAGCAATCGGACCTACAATTGATGGACAAAGTTGGGGCTTATTGATGCATTTTGATGTTTGGATTTCATTATTCTTGCCTTGGATCTTCTTTAATTAAATTATGATGAATGGATATACTCGTTTTCTCTTGTAAGTGCAATTTTGATGCTATTTCATTGTTGTTGCATGTCTAATGTATGGAATATATTTTGATAATCGTGTTATTGTGCCCTAATGTCATGTGAAATTCTTAAAAGCACTAGGTTATTATATTATTGCATGCGTTATTCATTTTGAGATTGCAAGTGAACGTTCCTAAGGGTTGATCTAATTATGCGACCTTGAAACTCCATCATCTATTGTTGGACGAAGTATAAATTCCTTTTTTGTTGGGTAGCTGCTTCATTAGGGCTAGCGAGAGCTGCAATAGGACTCCTTGGAAGGGTGAAGTTCCTTCACCAAGGTTTTTCTTGACTCCATCTCTCCCAATTGACTAGGCACTGACCTTCATCCTAGCTGATCACACCCTACTTCTTTATTTTCTCGTTTTTTTTTTGGTTTTTTTGCCCTAACTTGGAAGGTCTCCTAAGGCATAGCATAAATTGTTTTAGGAGGTGCGTTTTTTGACAACGAGTTGGTAAGCAATTGCGCTAGTTAGTACTCTAAGTGCCCTACAAATTTGAGGCAATTTTCGTGACTAGTTTAAGAGGAATCTCAAGCCCTAGCTTTGAAATCATTCCTATCCTTCACCCATCTTGGTTAGTGGCATTTCTAGGGCCATTTGCTCTTAATAACTCATTGGATGTTCATCTCTTATTGACCCTTTACTCTTATCCTTGCTTGACCTAGTCATATTGTTGATGATCATCTCAAACCCTAGGTCAGGTTTGGACCCCCCTAAGTTTCTCTTGTGGTCCCAAAACTTGCATTGATCACTGTTGACCACTCTGTGTCAACTACCCTCTAGCAGCATACATTTTTCAAAGCCTTCCATCACGATCATACAACCAGACATTTAAATATCATCGTCATCTTTTAGCAGTTTTGTCAAAGTTGTAATTCCAAATTCTGCAACCCTATGTGGACATTGTAAAAATGATTTTATTATGTTTATGAAGCCATGTAAAAACATCTAGGTAAGCCTTTGATTCTTTGCAAAGAGTTTAGCTCTAGGGACTTTTTTACCCTTCGTCAATCATTCACATTTTCTAACCCAAATAACTGGCAAATTTTTTCTCCCACCAATACCCCAAAGCTAGAGTGGGGCTCAATGGTAAGGTCTTACATGTAATCCTAGTGTTATCGAGTTTATGTAAATATCAAGCTAGATCATGTCTTAAGCCTTGCAGAATTTGGTGAAGTCTAAGTGTCTAATTTTAATTATTAAAATTTCCCATTGGTTGTTATTAAAATTTCCCATTGGTTGGGATTTTCATAACTATTTTGATGTAAAATGTAAAATGTAATGTCTATAGAAGTTGATGGGGGTAGAGTACTCATAATTAGAACCTCTACACCTCAACTCTCTATTTAGATACCTTTCGAGGGTTGAAATCATGTCGATCCCCTCGAATTATTTTTATTTTTTATTTTCTAGCAAGCAAAAATTTAGCCAGAAAACAGGTAAAAAAGTAAAATGAGAGAAATAAAAATGATCTCAAAGTGAAAAAATGAATTTCTAGAGAAAATTGACATTCCCGAGGAAGATCAAATTTGAAGGACTCATTTCCAAGGCAAAAAAATCCCACAAAAAGATTCTTAGACCAGGAAAAATAATTTCTCAAGGAAAATCAATTTTCTAGGTCCAAGAGGTTAAATTGAATGAGGGAATTTCAAGGAAAGAAATTGGAAAAATAATTTTGAGGCCCTCTATCAAAGGAAAAAAATCGATTTTTAAGAAAAATACAAGTTTTTGACTATGGAGGTTAACTGAAGGGGGGATCTTTCAAGGAGGAAAAATTGAAAAAAAAAAATTCAACCGAGGTCAAAGACTTCATCGACAAATTCGAATTTCTTCTTGCAGATCAAGGCTCGAGATTAAACTTTGGTATGGATCAAGCTTCAACTAGTCGTTATTCTTTGGGATCAAGTCAAATTCGTGAACTTCACTGGACCTAGTTTTTTTCCACTTGGAAGGGGATCTAGATCTCTCCTTTCCATAAATTGAGCATGAGGCTCCTCATTGTAACATCTTTGGATGGTGTAACAAGGCTTTGAAAGCTTTGTACTATTTTTCTCTGATTAATAAAGTAAAATACTTTGAGGGCAAAGCTATGGTGTTTTTCTTCAGCTTCTTGTGGTAAATTTCGTTGGTATCGTGCTTATGTTCTACTAATGTTTCAACTTTGTTATTTCCATTAACTCTTGAAGATTCATTGGTGTAAAATTAGTTTGCACCGTTGTTTAGATTTGGAGAAACACATTAGATAGAGTAGATATACTGGTTTTCTATTAAAACCTTAGACTCCTCTATCACTATGCCATCCAAATCTCTGTAGATCTAATAAATATTTTTCGAGTGTGTAGAGATTTTTCTTTTGACCAGATCTCGAGTACTTGGGGAAGTTTTAGCTGAACCAACTAACTATTTGAGAAACAAGCATTGAAGAACCCATAGTGGGTCATCTTAAAGGCTCATCATAAGATGCTTTGAAGGAAGTTTCTTGCCTTTTTCTATACCAAGATCATATATTTAAATATTTTATCTCATCTATTTCTAAGTACTTTTAAAGTTTTATGGAATATTTGCAATTTAAAGAGCTATTATCATCGTAAATTTGTAAATAAATTTGTGAATAGATCTTGTGTATATATTTCCCTCTAGCCTTGTGTATATTTCCATTTATTTATACATATATTTTGTTGGATTTTCTTTGAGTTTCTCTTGCAGATTTGAAGTTAAGATGAGAATTTGAGTTTGGCTTGGATCTCTCTTGGCATAATCTTTGCAGGTAGATTTGATTACGGATCAAGGGAGAAATCAAATTTTTTTCAAATCTAAACCCTCCTTTTTCCTAAATTGCATGGTTTTCAATGTCAAATCTAACATTTTGGAGGCTTGAAATTTTTATTTGCAAATTTTTGAGGCAGCAGGGGGGTTTTGCCATTCATTTAGCTTTAAATCGATTTATTTTTCATTTCAAAAAAATTGTGAGAACTTTGACAATTCTTTCATGGGAATTTCGACTTGAAATAAACTTCGAGTGAGACTGCAAGCTCAATTTTATTTTGTTAAAATTGGCAACTAGGGCCAAACTCCATGTAGGTCACCTCATTTATGGCAGCTGATATTTTTCCTAAATTCCTCTTGTCGAGAGGTGTAGGATTGATCTAAAGATCATCCAATTCCGACAAGTATTTATGGAGATATGAATTTATTAGTAATTACTTGACAAATTGTCAAGGTCGGCCAGCAGTTAAGTGCATGGCACTCTTGCCCAGCGTTGCATATAAATAGAGGAGAGGTTGAGTCATTATCTCAACCCATCTTACTTCTCATCTCTTCCATTGTCTCTTGGGTATACAAAGGAGAGAGGACGCAGCTAGGGCAGCGTGGAAAGAGAAGGACGCAGCTAGAGCAGCGTGGGAAAGAGAACGCAGCTAGGGCAGCATTGGAGGAGGACGCAGCTAGGGCAGCAAGGACGCAGGAAGGTGCAGCAAATGGTTTAGGCCTGCATTGACCAGCACATTGCCTCCATTGACTGTGGCCTTGTGTGGGCAGCCTCTCCTAGGCTAGCCAAAGTGCTGAACAGGTCTGCGTTGACTGTTTAAGGGCACATTTATGACTGCGTTATCTGGTTAGGGCTAGCTGCAGTATGTTGTAGCATGCACTGCTGTTTTGACCATTTTACCTTGACTGTTTTGGGCTGCCACTACCTCTGTTGGAGACCGAGTTCTCCTAGGTTGTCTTGAAGACATTTTGGGAGCTGATTGATCACTTCAACTATTGTTGTCCAAGGGTTTCATTACTGCTGTTGTAAATCACTGATTAGAGATATTGTACTCTCTCTCTCTCTGCTGAACTATTGAAGATAAAAGAAGATTTGATCAAAGGCTTTCCCCACATTGGGATTTGTCCCTTGGCTTGTTTTCTGTTGATCATTTAATGTTCTATCTGCACTTTACTTTATGTTGTGATTGCTAATCAATGGCTAATTAAAAGTAAAAGAAGTAAACTGCTCTAAGCATAGAACATACCATAATTTAACATGGTATCGCAGCTGAAGTGAAGACAAAGTCCAAGCAAGAGCAAGAGCAATCACCAAAGAGAAGGTTGGCAAGGCTATCTTAAAGAAATCATGGGGTCCTCAACACACTTCCCTGCTGAAGACAAACTCCGCGAGAAGTCTGACTATCACGGATGGAAGATGTCTCTCGATCTAACATTAGAAAAGCAGAAAGTGTTGGACCATGTGAGAGGCAAAATTGTTGAGCCTCCATCAAATGCATCCACTGCTGCTAGAAACAAGTGGACTAAGGGAGAAGTCAAAGCAAGGAAGATCATTCGGGACTTTATCGACAAGCACCTGGTGCCCTATGTTTCCGAGTTGAACACCTCCAAGGAAATCTACGATAGACTGGTGAGTTTATTTAAAGCTAATGATGCAAATCAAGTTTTGTTCCTTAGAAATAAGTTGAAGGAAATTAAAAAGGGCAAAGATGACAATATGCAAACATATTTCTTAAGGATCACCAAGATCAAGAATGATCTCCTATCTATTGGGGAAGTAGTTCCTGACAGGGAAATGACACTCACAACTCTTGGAGGACTGCCACCTGAATGGTATATATTCAGGACTACTCTTCTCAACAATAATGTAATTCCTGGATTTGAGGAATTGATGGCTAGATGCATTCAAGAAGAAACAAGGATGGAAGAGCAAGAAATGCCTGCACTTAAAGGCCAAATCTACCTTTTCTTCTCATGCTAAAAGAAGAAACAATTCTGGGGCTAAATCCAAATGAAAGGCTGGACCGAAGGGTGGAAGAAAAGGACGATGTTACAATTGCAATAAAATGGGCCACTATGCGAGGGAGTGCCCTAATAAAAGGGACTCACACCGAGATGATGATCAAAATCACTCTCAAGGCAATCCAAGGAATGGCAGGTCAAATGGCAGAGGTAAAAGAAATGCAGAAAATCAAAGAAGAGGACAACCCTTCAAGAAGGCAAGAAACTCCAGGTATGAATCTAATGTTGTTAACAATAAGAAATATGAATATTATCTACCAGCGGCCCTCTCTACTATTGCTCCCTCGGACTCGCTGGGAAAATGGGCTTATTGATAGTGGTGCCTCAAGGCACTTCACTGGTTACGAAGAAGCTCTCTCTAATCTAATAGAGAAGGAGACCAACATGGAAATTGTTCTTGGGGACAACTCAAAATATCCCGTGAAAGGCATAGGGAATGTCACCCTTCAATTGAATCAGGGAAATACAATTCATTTACAAGATGTACTATATGTACTTGATCTCAAAAAGAACCTGATGTCCATTTTGGCAATGGAAGACAAAGGCTACAAGGTGGCCTTCTTCGATGGCAAGGTACGTGTATGGAAAAAGAACTTTAAAGATGCTTTCACTCTTGGGTTTCGAGTTGATTCATTATATCAGGTCGAAGGAAGTCCGTTGGGTGTCATGTCTTGTGACACATCTCTTCAATCCGAACTATGGCATGGGAGGTTTGCTCACCTTGATTATAAAGCTCTACCTGATGCAAAACAAATGGTGACAGGGATGCCTGAGTTCCAAGTAGAACAAGAAGGTGTATGTCCAGGATGTGCCAAAGGAAAGCTCAAAAGGGGACCATTCCCCTCAAGCCAAAGCAAGACCTCCAAAATATCACAGTTGGTTCACTCAGACATATCTGAAAAGATGCCTATGAACTCCTTGGGATGATATTTATATTACCTCACTTTTACAGATGATTATTCTCGCAAGACTTGGATATACTTCTTGAAAAAGAAGGATGAAGTGTTCCCCTGGTTTCGTCACTTCAAAGCCTTGATTAAGACTCAAACCGAAAAGAAGATCAAGATCTTAAGGACTGATAATGGGATTGATTATGAATCCAATGAGTTTCATGACTTTTGCAATGAGGCTAGCATTAAGAGGGAGACTACTACACCATATACTCCTGAGCAGAATGGTGTGGCGGAAAGGAAGAATCATATGATTGTGGAAGTTGTTCGTGCTATGCTTCATGATCAAAGACTTCCAAAGTTTCTATGGGCTGAAGCTGCAAATATTGTCGTATATGTACAAAACCGATGCCCTCATCAAGCATTGGGTTCCAAGACTCCCGAAGAGATGTTTACTGGTAAGAAACTTGACATATCCCATTTTAGAATTTTTGGAGGTCCAGTGTATTTTCATGTGCCGAAGGAGAAAAGGAATAAATTGGGTGCATCTGGAAAGAAAGGAATCTTTGTGGGCTATAGCAAAATACTAAGGCCTATAGAATCTATGTGGTTGGTCAAAGTTAAGTCGAGATTAACCATGATGTCACCTTTGACGAAGATATGGCTCTTAGCAAAGTTGACAATCTTCCTACTCTAAGAGGATATAAACAAGCTGACACGAGGGAACCAAAGGAAAAGGAAGATGAGGCGATGCCCGATGTGGAAGAACCTATGGATCCTATTGATCCCCCTCCGCAAGAGCCCTCCTCTTCTAGGAAGGGGCTTTCATGGCTTAGGGGGACACTTAATGATGCTGAAGGGCACGTTGAACCCAGGGGAACCTTTTGAGAAACCAAGAAGCTGACCAGGTATCATGGATACTTGACCATCATGAGCACGATCATCCAAAATGAGCCTTTGTCATTCACAGAAGCTGTCAAGCATCAAGTATGGAAAGATGCTATGACTGAGGAATATGAGTCCATCATGAAAAATGATGTCTGGGATGTGATCCCCAGACCCCAGGACAAAGACATTGTCACTTCGAAATGGCTTTACAAGATAAAGCATGTAGTTGATGGAAGTGCGGAAAAGTATAAAGCTCGTTTTGTCGCGCATGGCTTCACTCAGAAGGAAGGTATAGACTATGACGAGATATTTGCACCTGTTGCCCAATATACCACCATCCGCTCGATCATAGCCCTTGTTGCTTCGCAAGGATGGAACCTACATCAGATGGATGTCGAGACTGCATTCTTGCATGGTTCGATCAAAGAGGAAGTCTATGTGGAGCAACCCGAAGGATTTGAGATTCATGATTGAGAATCTCATGTGTGTAGGTTGAAGAAGGCCCTCTATGGGCTCAAGCAAGCACCTCGAGCATGGTATGAAAGGATCGATAGCTACTTGATGAAGTTGGGATTCACTAGGAGTGAAGCCAACCCTGACCTTTACTTTAAGGTTGAAAATGACAATCCTCTCATATTGGTTTTGTACATTGACGAACTCCTTCTAACAGGGGCAAACCCTCTCATTCACAAATGTAAGAGGGAGTTGGCTTCTTAGTTTGAGATGAAGGACCTAGGATTGATGCACTATTTCCTAGGACTAGAAGTCTGGCAGAAGCCAGGGGAGATTTTCCTATCTCGAAGAAAATATGTGGTTAAGATATTGGAGAGATTCGGTATGGTGGACTGAAAGCCTGTAACTACCCCGATGGAGCTTGACTTCAAGAAGTTAAGTGGTAGTGCTACCGGACCTGTTTTACGAAATGCTACCGAGTATCGTCAACTCGTCGGAGCATTGATGTTCTTGGTGAACTCCTGTCTGGATATATGCTTTGCAGTCAACACGTTGAGTCAACATATGGTTGAGCCTCACCACACACATTGGATTGGTGCCAAGAATTTGCTAAGATATCTTTGTGGCACAATCACTCATGGGTTGAGATACACTACTGGAGATGTGAGACTACTTGGATATACCGATGCTGATTGGGCAGGTATTGTGGTGGACCGAAAGAGCACTTCCAGGTGTTGTTTCTCTTTGGGATCTGCCTCAATATCCTGGATGAGCAGGAAACAGAAGTCAGTGGCTTTGACCACCGCCAAGGCAAAGTACATTGCTACTAGTATGGCCTCTTGTGAGGTGGTCTGGTTGTGAAAGCTCTTCAGTGAGTGGAGGATGGTATGATACATCCTCAATCATTTCTTCTTCTTCATAGTTCGAGCAGAGCAAGGCTAAGTTGTGCAAGGCAGTACATTTGATGGCTGAGATAGTGGCGACGGTCAGACCGATTGCAGATGGAGTTCTCCCTAGTTGAGAGGGAGTGTTCAAATTGGCAACTAGGGCCAAACTCCATGTGGGTCACCTCATTTATGGCAGCTGATATTTTTCCTAGATTCCTCTTGTCAAGAGGTGTAGGATTGATCTAAAGATCATTCAACTCCGACAAGTATTTATGGAGATATGAATTTATTAGTAATTACTTGACAAATTGTCAAGGTCGGCCAGCAGTTAAGTGAGTGGCACTCTTGCCCAGTGTTGCATATAAATAGAGGAGAGGTTGACTCATTATCTCAACTCACCTTACCTCTCATCTCTTCTATTGTCTCTTGGGTATACGAAGGAGAGAGGACGCAGCCAGGGCAGCGTGGAAAGAGAAGGACATAGCTAGGGCGGCGTGGGAAAGAGGATGCAACTAGGGCAGCATTGGAGGAGGACACAGCTAAGGCAGCAAGGACGCAGGAAGGTGCAGCAAATGGTTTAGGCCTACGTTGACTAGCACATTGCCTCCATTGAATGCAGCCTTGTGTGGGCAGCCTCTCCTAGGCTATCCGAAGTGTTGAACAGGTCTGCGTTGACTGTTTAAGGGCACATTTATGACTGCGTTATCTGGTTAGGGCTAGCTGCAGTATGTTGTAGCATGCACTGATGTTTTGACCATTTTACCTTGACTGTTTTGGGCTACCACTACCTCTGTTGGAGACCGAGTTCTCCTAGGTTGTCTTCAAGACATTTTGGGAGCTAATTGATCACTTTTACTATTGTTGTCCAAGGGTTTCATCACTGCTGTTGTAAATCACTGATTTGTGATATTGTACTATCTCTCTCTCTCTGCTAAGCTATTGAAGATAAAAGAAGATTTAATCAAAGGGTTTCCCCACATTGGGGTTTGTCCCTAACTAGCCGCCACATCTTGTGTCTCTTGTCTTGGCTTGTTTTCTGTCGATCATTTAATGTTCTATCTGCACTTTACTTTATGTTGTGATTG
This sequence comes from Pinus taeda, assembly GCA_000404065.3. Taxonomy (NCBI): domain Eukaryota; kingdom Viridiplantae; phylum Streptophyta; class Pinopsida; order Pinales; family Pinaceae; genus Pinus; species Pinus taeda. The sequence continues at coordinate 180,138 of APFE031594468.1, read as the reverse complement.
CTAATCAGTGGCTAATCAAAAGTAAAAGAAGTAAACTGCTCTAAGCATAGAACATACCATAATTTAACATATTTCCAAAGGCCATGATTTTGGATACAAAATATTTTTTGTGGTTCATTATTTTTAATTAATTCTAGCAGCTCCGCAAGAAATTCTCTGGTTATAGATTGGTTTATCCACCTGCAAGAAGGGTTTGATTTTCATTAAAGTAAATTCTATTAACCCTTGTAATTTTTTTGCAGAATTTGTTTGCAAGTGTTTCTCATCGATATTTTAGCAACAAAGTTATAGTGCAAAACTTGAAAATTCTGCCAAGGTCGCAAGCCTATTTGTCACAAGATTTGAATTTCATTTGGCAGGTAACCAATTATTGGAGGATAGCCCTTTGAGGCTATTCGTTGGAGGAGACCGCAGCCCCTTTTAGAAGCCTTTTTGAGGGATTAAGGAAGCTATCCTCACTTCAGATCTGAAGCTTCTTGGGTTTGAGGGATTATCACATTTTTTTAGAGTCGTGAGCCTTTAGGTTTCTCATTCCAAGCTTGCCCGCGAACTTTTGAGGCCACGATTCATCCTTGTGCGGGCTCCTAACATCATTTTTGCAGGAGGATCACACTATTCAAGCTCATTTAACTTGTGAATTTTTTTAAGGAAGTCGCAACCCCTTTGGGAGCCTTTTCTCCATGACTGAGAACCAATAGAAACATTCTCTACACCTAGTGCGAGAGTTACTTGGACGGCTAGCAATCTGAATGAAAATACCTTTCCAGAAGAGCGAAATTCTTTTTCAAAGCAAGCTGAATTTTCTAGATGTTGTCTGGGGTCATCTATCTATGCCGCAAGATGAAGTATTTGTTGAAATGTAACTAGTGTCAATCTTCATAATTATGATGTCATGATTCGATGTAATCATTGTACTTGTCAAAAGAAAGGAAAGAAAAATATTTGTTTTTGTAAAAGAAAAAATGTTATTTATGGGTTTCTTGCCAATGGTCCTAGGTTGTGCACCCATTGAGTGCTCCAGGGAGTCAAGGTCAAAGTCAAAATGTTAAACCCCTTTAAGGACTCTTATATCAATGTTAAAGAAAAATATTTTATGACATGAAAATGTCTAGATACTGCCCAAGAGATCAACTCAGCTAGCCCTAGAGTTCTGCCTAGAAGAGGCTTAAGGACCCACTCAAATGACTATATATTGAAGAAAAGTTCGTCCTCCAAAGTCACACTTGTGCATTCGACTTTCTAATGAAGCTCTGAGGCAGAACAAAAGTGCGAAGAGAAGGAAATATAAAATTGATTTGAGTAGTGACTTATCTCTCTCTCCGGTAGCCAAAATTCTTTATGAAAGGAAAAACAGTGGAAATTCTCTATGGAAGGATAGACTACCGAAATTCTTTGTGGAAGGACTAACTACTTTAGATCAGAACTTGTGAAAAAGGGAACAATTTTTAGTTGGGTGGTTGGCCTGGTCTCTTAGAGGATAGTCTAGAGTCTTGGTCTTGGAAGTCTTCATTGAAAATTCTATAAGAAAGAGTTCTTTGGATTTTCCCCTTTGGAGGGGTTTTGCCCTAGCTTGGAGCCTACCTCTAGTGTCTTTCTTGTGCTTGCATTGTGATCTTCTATTATGATAAAAAATCAACTTAACTTACAAGAAATTGTCAAAGAAATAAGAGAAATCAATTAATAACCCTAATGTTATGCCCTAGATTTCTCAACATGGTTTCAAATCTAGGACTTGAAACAGTGGGTAGAACCAAGATCAATTTGACACGAATTATACCTCTAGAAGATCAAGTTCTCCAGACTGAATTTGTGAACACAAAAAGAAGTTCTGGGCAATTTTTCAGGCTCTAATTGCATAAATTAGGCTACAGGTCTTTTCAAAGATATTGAAGACTCTGGTTCAAAAAGACCGAATGATTAAGCGATCATCCCTCTCAAGGTCACACTCATTGACACAAGAAGCGAAAATTAAAGGGTGGCATTTCAAGGTCTGCCAAAATCTTCAAACTCCAAGCCAACTTTACATCTCCGTTATGTAATCTATGCAATTGTATATTAGTGTTTTTCTCCAAAGGATTATCAAAGGATTAGTCGAGCCTTTACAAAGTATCAAAGGACTATGCTCTGCTAGCGACAAAACTCTTGGAAGGAACTGAATTCTCTAACTCTAAGTTTTGTGCATAAATAGATAGAGTATAAAAAGATGTCTGTATTCATGTAGCCAGTGTAGCACCACCCATATAGGACCCGCGGGTCTTGGCAGGTTCTATAGTGAGACGGGTCACTCGCATAGAACACACGGCTAATACCCGTGGAAACCCATAATGAACCCAGCTACCCATATAGGACCTGCGGGTTTGCCATTAGACCCGTATCAAACCCTTATTCGACCTGTCGATCCTCAATTTGCAACTTTTTTTCTCTCATTTTTTTTTGGAGATGAGGTGAACGGAAAGGGAAATTAGAGGCAAGAAAATGTTTTATAAGAGCCTCTCTCCCTTCCATTTGTCATTCACTTGTCATTTGAGTGTTTGACTTATTTCTATGAGTGTTGAGTGACTATATTGCACAATGAAGGAGCTCTTGGAGGAGGCTAAAGGAGGTTTCATGAACAAACTTTGGATTGCGTGTTTGAATGTTTTATGGGTTTCCATGTAATCTTTTCTTGTTTTCAATTTAAATTACTTTTTTAAACATGATTTTTTTTTGGTTTTTAATTTTTTTTAATTTACAATTTTAATTTTTCTTTGGGCCCTGTCATTGAGTTCCTCAGCCACACACAAGCCCTATGTGGATGAGAAACTAAGCCACAAGGCCTGCGGGCTGAGGAGAGAGTCGTTACTAGAAATTCTCATGATCTGGCATGGGCACATGGTTAACAACTCATTGCTGGTAATGACCACCGTGTCAACTGCAATTATTGCAATGCCACAATTGATGCAAGCATAAACAGACTAAAATACCACCTAGCTAGAATTCCTGGGAATGGTGTGGGATGTTGTCAAAATTTCCCTGATGAAGTCACTGCTGAAATAGTAGTTGCTTTGGAATCCATTAAAGAAGAAAGTTCTAAGAGGGCAAAAACGAAGGATGAGATTGTTGTGATAGGTAGATCTTCTTCTCAGACTGAACCACAGATTCAAAGTGTAGGGTATTGGTAAGTGATCTTCAAGTGTTGTGGCAAATAGGAGTATAACCTCTTCTTTCTTCAGTCATCGTATAACTCCAAGATCTCAACCAACCTTGGAGAGTTTTAATGAAAAGAAGAGGAAGGAGGCAGATATTGCAGTGTGGAGGTTTTGGTACCATAACAGTCTTTCATTCAACTACGCAAAATCTTATTTTTATCAGCCCAAGGTGGATGCCATTGCAAATGTTGGCCCTGGATACAAAGCCCCATCTTATAGTGCACTTAGGGGGGAAAAGCTAGATGAGGAGCTTGAGTGTGTCAAGGAACAATTGGAGAGCATTAAAGGCTCATGGAAATTTACAAGTTGTACAATTCTGTCTAATGGGTGGACAAATCACAGGGGTAGAACAATAATAAATTTTGTTGTAGCTTGCCCTCAAGGAATCATGTTCCTGAAATCCATTAATGCATATGCACATGTAAAAGATGCACATTTGAGTTTTACATTGTTGGTTGATGTGGTGGAGGAAGTTGGGGTTGAAAATGTTGTCCAAGTAATCATGAGCAATGCAACAAATTATGTGGCAGCTGGAAGGTTGCTTTGTGCCAAATATCCCACCATTTTTTGGACTCCATGCGCTACCCATTGCATAGACTTGATACTAGAGGACATTGGGAAGTTGGAGTGGGTGTAAGATGTTGTGCAAGAGTGCAAGAAAATTACCAAGTATATTAATTATCATGCTTGGGTGTTGAACCTTATGAGGGAATTCACACAAGGTGAGCTTAGTCACCCAGCTGTCACACGGTTTGCTACAAACTTTCTTTCCCTCCAAAGCCTTTTGCATGAGTACCAAGCTTTGAGAAGAATGTTTTGTACCCAATAATGGGTATTTTGGAAAGATAGCACAAAACCAAAAGCATTGTCTGTGAAAGCATGTCTTTGGTGATAGTTTGTGGGACAAAGTCACTGAGATTGTCAACTTCACTGAGCCCCTTGTGAAAGTCTTGAGATTGATGGATGGAGAGAAACCTACAATGGGATATATTTATGAGGGCATGGACAAGGCCAAAGAGGTCATCAAGACTTTCTATAAGGGAAATGAATCTAAATATCTCCCTTTACGGAAAATTATTGATTCTAGGTGAGACAGGCAGTTAGAGCTTAGCTTTTAATTTTGTTACCTCTTTGTTGATTTTTGTAGCATCGAATGTGCTCTAGCTTCGAGAATTTGCAGAGAGCCTAAGACACATGCATTCTCCAAGACCCATAAATCGTTTGGGAAAATTCCACCTAGAGATGGTTTAATTAAAATAATTAATCACTTTTAATTTATTCTTAAGTCTAAACTTAGGAAATGTGATTAATTAAAAGGTATTAAATAAATATAGTGTGAATCTTCTAGATAAAGACAAGGATCAACTCCCAATTAATATTAGCCTTTGATTATGTTTTAATCTTGGTCATTGGTGCTCCAATGAGAAATTATAAGAAGGAACTTGATGGGAAATTGGAAAACACACCGAGATAGTGAGATCTAGAGATTGAATTTCTCAACAGTACCAGCGTTGAATTGCCAAAGAGAGATCCAGTGATCTTCTTGCATTGAGGGGCAGGGATAGTCGACCGGAGAGGATTTTTGTAGTTCTAGAGAGTGTAAGGTGGAGAAGGCAACGAGCGGTTCAGAGAGGTAGCAAAGTGCCACGCAGAGGCAGTGCAGTGCTTCAAAGGGAGTCCATAATTTTGGTGGGAGTAGTCGAGATCTAGTGTCGGAAGCCGGGGTGTGAGACCAGAGAGCCAGAAAGCCGAGTTCTAGTCAGCAAAACGATCAGCCAAAAGGGTGACACAGTTCTTAGAGGCTGTCACGCAGTGACTGCGTAGAGGCAGCGTGGGGCTAGCAATGCAAAGCCTGGATCAAATTCGGATCGCCAATAACAATGTGAGAATATTTCTCACTACCTCTTTGCCAGTTTATTCTCTGTATCAGATAGCCAATTTGGGTGTCCAATGATTTGTACTCAGATTACTACTGCATAATAATAAAACCCTCAATTGTTGCACCAGTTTTCCCTGGTTGGGTTTTTCAAGGGACATTGGTCCAAAAACAACAGTGTAATTGTGTGTTTATTTCTCTCCTGTGCAGTATTTTGTTTCCGCGGTATTTTATATTGTGAAGGTTGCATTAGATTTTATTTCGATGTTTACTGTGTAACACTCTAAATAACTTGATTCAGAAATTAACAAGTAGGAGAAATTTAATCAATTGCTGCAATAGGACTTCGGGTCACCGAATTTTCACATTCTTATATGTTTGGCATTGAAAACCGATAATCTTTGTTGTTATTTTTTTATAGCTCATTGGTGGATAGATTGTGGCATTGAGGCACCACAATTACAAGAATTCACCATCAAAATTTTGAGTCAACCCTGCAGTGCTTTTCTTGTGAGCACAATTCGTCAATGTTTGAGCACATCCACAACAAAAACAGAAACAAGTTGGAGCATGAGAGGTTGGAGAAGTTGGTTTTCATCTACTACAACCTTCGAAAGCTCACAAAACAAGTGCTACCAAAGGATACAGATCCAATTTTATTGGATACTATAGATTTAAAGTCTGATTGGGTTGTGGAAGAGGAGTCCCCTGATTTGAGTTGGCTTGATGAAGACACTGAGGATCTCTCTAGTTTGTCATCTCAAATGGAGACTCCAAATACACTTGCCTCGCAGTTGCTTCAACCTTCCGATGTTGGCACTAGCTCCATGAAGGCTTATTGTAGGCATAGTTGTCCATGAGTGATGAGACTCAAGATTGTTATGAGACAATCATTTATCATTTATGACATATGTGTTTGAATTTTGAAATTGCTGCCATTTTTTATTTTAATTATGGAATCATGATTCCTTCTCTTATTCAATATCTACATGTTTTCCTTACAAAAATCGAATATGTTATGTTGTACTTTTATAAATATGAGATGATGTTATGAATTATTACATATATTGTGGTTTCTATAAGGATTAGAATTGTCATTAGTTTCTTTTTGCGCTTACAATTTACCATATTTTAAGGTTTTGTTTGTATTTTGACGAGTCTTATACAAGTCTTATACGGGTCGTTCTTGAGTCTTATACGTGTCGACGAGTCAATAGCCAGACAAGTCTTATACAAGTACAATTTGTGCAACATTGCCTGTAGCATTTTTCAAAAGTGTAAGATACAGATCCTCACCATAATCCTGAAGAGATTAGAGAAGTGAAAGACTATTCCTAAGCATAAATCTTACTTTGAATCCTTTATGAAGAACCGAAGCTCTAAAGCATACTCTCATTATCAAATTTATACCTTAATTCATTCAAAGGAAGTTTTAAGCACGATCACTGTTTGAAGATAATTCCAATCATCTAATCGAAGGAACCGAGTTGTGAGTCACGTTAGTGCAAGGGATATTTTGGACATAAGATTTGAGAATAATCTCATTACGAGGTTAGAATTACTCAATTAGCATAAAAGAACTCAATTCGAGCATCAAGGAAAAGAAGTCAAGACTCCTATTACACTACAGTGCATAGAGAAGAGCCTGGATCGAAGGATCCTTAAGTTGATCATCTCATACGGTGTTTCTAAGAAAAGGATCATCACCTTGCTCTCAGTCTTGGGCAGTGGCATTGGAAATCTGAAGCATTTATGCATTCTTCAGTAACAAGAGAATTATATTCATACAATCCGAAGTCAGTGGAGCCAACTCACTGGAAAAGCACCTTTGTTTGCAATAGCATTAGTGAGTATGGGCCTATTCTGAAATTTTAGGATATAGACGTCAGTGAAAAAGGCTATTGGGAAGGAAGATAAGCTACAGGCATAAGGTGAAGTCACAGTTGAGGTGGAATCAAAAGGAGAATAGTTTTGAAGCAACATGTCGAGATGGTTGAAGTTCTTTCAATCAAGGAAGTTGTCGAAGGAAGACTAGATGACCAAAAGGAGAAAAGAAGTATGTTTAAATCATGTCATCATATAGTTGCAGATAGCATGGGTAAATGCTCTACCTTGAGAGCCTGATCAAGGATCTCTTCCTTTGAAAAGATGCATGAAAGCATGGTTCACATATTGACAAGATGAAATCAACATAATATGCAGTCATATGGTATACGAGGTGGTTGGAAAAGATGAACGAACTATGAGTTCCTGAGAAGCAATACGTGAAGAAAGAAAGAAGAGATCGTGAAAGATGCAACTACGTTTATAGAAAGTCAATATTCATCAACTAAGAATTGGTCATGACATCTCCGTAAAGAACAAGACCGTGATAAGGTCTGTAAAGAAAGGAGACCCTTGACATATGAAGTTCTTGAGATGTGTTTATGAATGTGCAGGATGTTGTCGGCAAGCAAGTTATCATGATGAAAGGTCGTCAAAAAAGGTAACTTTAATTCGATGTTCATTTTTTTATTTTTGAACAACATTTGGATTGGTTGATAAAAGGCTACTGAAAAGGGAGTTGGAGATGTCACTACAACTAGCACTCATGTAGTTGGATGAAAGATCCTGAAGGAAACATGACGTGGAAAATGTAGTTGTATGAAGGAAAGCCAGAAGTGGATTGAAGATCACTTTTTGATGAAAAAAAGAAAGGATGACATGACTGACATTACTTGTGAAGGAAAGTGATGGATGACCAATGCCCTATAAAGAAAAGATGAAGGCTTCGTACTAATGAAGAAGAAACTCACGACATCAAAAGGACGAACCCTACAAGAAGCTACAGGTCCCATGATCCCCACCAAACAATATATAGTTATTGTTGGAAATAAGTCCCTCTTTAAGGGGGAGCTCGGAAGCAAGTCACTATTTAAGAGCGAGCTTGGAAGCAAGTCTTTGGTTAAGAGGGTGTTACACAAAAAATTGTCACCATGACTTTCTACAGTTTGTGTGAGTCCATCACCACTCATACATACCTCCTTTGCAAGTCTTAAGCCTCAGCTCTTCATGTCAAGCCTTGAAAATGGGAGAAAGACCTTAAAAATATCTTAAACCTTGGTTTCGCATTTTCTCCTAGCATTTCCTACGGTGCCGCACCCAATGGTCATGTCCCCTGCGAATCTGATCGCTCTGTCTGTTAAGTAATGGGTATGAACCCCTGTAAAAGTTAAAAAGGCGTGAGTTCATTCTTAAAAACTCACCTTGGGTCACTTCTGGATGCTTCTAGAAGGAATATTACGCTGGCAAGTCCACTCCACCTTGATTCATCCATTCCATAACTAAGGGAGCTAACTCCATGATATGAGGTGCTTATCCCATTGAAGGAGGAACTTATCCCTTCAATGGTGGACCTGCAACTTCCTCCATTTGCACTATAAATTCAGGCATTGGGCTGGTTGTAGGGGGGGTTGAAAGCTGAAGATTCTTGAGGGTAAATGCTGTTGGAAATTAGACTTCATTTTTGAGCTTGTCAGAGGAGAGATCACATACCTTTCATTTCATTTGGGAAGTGAGTGAGGCTAGTCAAAGTAGAGGAGATTCCTGCTGGACCCTGGAAAGAGCTTGTGCAACATCAAGGCAAAAGTTGTAAAGTTCTTTTATTCATAAAGTTAATACAATCAAGTTTGTTTTTCTCAATGAATTGTCTTTAATGGTTTATTTTATGAGCTCCTTGATCTTCATAATGAACATGTTTTACTATAGTATCTATGCAGGTGTTCTTTGATGTGTGTTTGTTTGTGTATGCAGGTTATTAAAAGGGAATTACTTGAAGCGGTTGAAACAAAGCTACCACAAACAAGCGTTGGACCGAGGTAGGGTCTATTACACCTCTTAGTTTTCATTTATGAATTGAAACATGTTTAGAGAAAAGTAGATTTGCTTGTGCTGCTTGTTTCTAGATATCATTTGATACTAGGGAGATCGGTCTTGTCCGCAAGAACGATTTATCCGGCCAACAAATTGGCGACTCCACTGGGGAAGGGATTTGATTGTTTACTTTTCCTTTATCTTTGATTTGAGAAACTTGATTTTTGGTTTCTGGTTTTTTCTTGATGTGTGTGGGATTGGGTAGTTTGTAGGTCCTGGATTGATTTTTTGTTTTTTGAAATTTTTACGAGGACCGCACGTTCTGTTTGAGTTACAGTGTGGACCTATCCGCACTGTTAATTTACTGCATAGAGCGGTACCGCACCTGGTTTCACTGGGTGCCTGTGGACCCTATCAAAATTTTTGAAAATCCTAAAATCTTTTCATCCAGTTTAGTTTAGATTTTTTTATAGCTTTTAGTCTCTGCCCAGATCTGCATATATCCTATCAAAAAGCCTTGTTTATGAGTTTCTTTCAGCAAATTCTTCATCTCATCAATGTTCATTAAGTTAATTGGGTGTTTTGAGTCTCTTTTTTGAGAAATTCTTAATTTGATTTCCTTTGGTCATTACTTGGAGGTTTGTCTCAGTCTTTTCACAATTTTGTATTAGTGTTAATCGCCTCTGAGTGTTTTTATTTTTTTATCTTTGGAACTCTCACCCAATTTTCTTGACTTGCACTTGATTGGTTCTTAGATTACATTAGAATCATCTTGTGTTTGAGAATCCTCTTGCATAGATCACATTTGCATAGTTAGTTCTCCTTTTCAGAATATGATTGTGAATTGTGCATATATTACAATTGAATAGTTTACATTCTGAAAAATCAATCATAGATTTAGATCAATTTTCTTTGATTTGAATTTACATATTTTTATGCTTGTTTTTAACTCACAAAAATAAAAATAAAAACTGTTTTGGAATTGATTTGCATTAGTTTTTCATGATGACATTAGTGCATTAGAGAATTTGTTATATTTTCTCTTAGTGATCAATTTTTTGCTTTGTTGGAAGTGAATGGAAACTCTCTCCTTACATTAGTTAGGATTCATAGCATTGAAAAGATTCCATTATCATCTTCGATTGCATTTAGTTTTGGGTTGGGTCATAGCACCATTGGTTTCATATCCATTTACCCTTTTGAGTAATAACATCCTAAATAACACAATGCTTAATTAAAATTCATCTAGTAATTTTTACATTTTTAGGGCTCTTTCCACCAATCTAGCTTAGGCTAGTGTCTTGGAATAGGTTTTAGTTAACTCTCCAAGACAGTGAAAAAAACAAGTAGTCGATCTTGCGATAGGAAATAAATTCCAATTGTTGCATCTATGCTCTAGGAAAGCTCCTCTTAAAGGACAAGCACGAGATCATATCTGAACTAGTGAGGTAATCAATCCTTCCTCATTGGGAATGATAGCATATATACATGTATTAAAAATGGTAAACCTCGGATTGACCATTGTCGAGGAGCCTGGGGTCACTTGTTGGTTAACCTTGGATTATGTCAAGGAGCCTTCAAGGGGATTGAGCTTTGTTACTCTGCCTTTGCGTGTGTATCAGATCATAGACTGTTCCCCCAGATATATTTGTTTATGTTGGTAACCTCAGTGGCCATAATCTATAGGATTCTTTCCTAAGGTGACGGTGGAGGGAAGATCCCACTGTACCTGGAGTAGATGTCGACTAGACTCACTTGGACTCTCTAGGGGGTTCTCTTCACTCGAGATGGCTTTGTGAAGAAACTTGTGCCAGTCTGTTTCATTAAACAGGTCGTCGGGGTAACTGTTCCAACCGCCATTTTTATATTGAATTCTGCGATGTTGGATTTCATCACCAACTAGTTTTTTCAGTATGGAAAGTTACTATTTGTGTGTGGTTTGACTCCTAGATTTTAAAGCACGTGTTAATTTGTTTGTTTTTACTTTTAGAGGACCATAGGTGTGAATTGTGAATTTTAATTGTTAGGTGTGAATTGTGAATTGTTAATTTTAGTTTTCAATTGTTAAATAAAATTCACTGAAGTTGAATATAATGGCAACTGTTCCGGAATTTACCAACCAAGGAACCCCTCTTAACGAGAATCCTAGTACTTTTCCTTGCTTTGGAAATGTTGATCCTCCTTATACGGCTACTTTGTCATTACCTAGATTTACAATAGGTTTAACGATATGGTTATTTTCAACTTAGTTGGCCCCAAATACTCCAATTATTCCACCTCAACCGAATTCTTCACCTCAGCAGAGTTCACCATCTCAACATCAGCAACCTTCTGTTGACCTTGTACCTTCTTCGCCTAATATTTCTTCCTCTATTTCTTCCTCTTCACTTGGTAAAAGCCTCGATGCTAGTAACCAAGTGGCTAAGAAGAAGAAGAAAGGGAAGAAGAAAAAGAAGAAGAAGCAAGATAAGGAAGAAGTCAACCAACCAACCAAGGTTGTAAGTGTTAGTTGTGTTCAGGAAACCTCCAACATGCATCATAAACCCAAATACCCTTGTAGGCTTTGTAAGGGTGACCACTTCCTTATCAATTGTCCTGGTATTTCAAAGGTTTTGGAAGTATGGTCAGAAACGTCTCTTCAACTATCCATTGATCCATCAACCAGTGAGAGTCAGGTTCCTGGGAAAAAGGGTAAAGTTAGGTTTCCTTGTAAGTTATGCAAAGGGAGTCATCAAACTCACATTTTCCCTCACATGGATGAAGCCTCAAAATTGTTGGAAAACCTTACTGTTCCACAACAAGAATTTCCAACTGGTTACCGTAAACTTTCTCCCAACGTACCATCAACTGATGGAGTGATTGATCTAATTTCAAGTACAATCGATCCCACTCTTCCATTGGAGAGTGAGACTCATATCACTCAGGCTGATGATCCATTAGTTGATCAACTGGTCGATTCAATTTCACATTCGATCGATCCCACTCTCCCTTTAGAGAGTGAACTTCATACCACTCAGGTTCTTCTTGTTACATCAGATTCTTCTACATCAGGGGGAATTTCACCTGTTTCTACAGAACCCCCTCCAAGTACTGAGGTCCTTTTGATTGGAATAGACTAACAGAACCTCATCTTCCTTCCTCCATCCCTTTCCAGATCATTGTCAAGGCTGGTGGTAGGGAAATACACCACACATAGGTAGATGAAGGTGCTTCTGTTAGTATTTTATCCTCAACTGCTTGGAAAGCTTCAGGTTCCCCTCAGCTTGTGCCTATTAGGCAGAGTCTGAAAGATTTTTACAGAACCATTAGTGAACCTTTAGGGATCCTTCCTAAGTTTTATATTACCTTCGAAGATAAAACTGTCTACATTGGTCTTATGATAGTTCGAGGTCCCTTCGATTTCAATTTACTCCTTGGGCGAGGCTATGTTTATGCAATGAAAGCTATCGTATTGACACTCTTTCATGTGATGTCTTTCCCTCACAATGGAAATATTGTGACTTTAGACCAGCTTTCGTTCCCTACCAATAATATGACACCCCTAAATGTTCTCATTTCTAAAGTGGTATCTACCCCACCACGGGTTAATTATGTGGCAACTAGTCCCATGTTTTTAGTTACCAATGTAAGTGAGCCTGTCACTGTTTGCTCATCTTCCTTTGATTTAGATCCGGTAATTAACATGGAAAACTCTGTGGGATATCTTGAACACGATGTTCTTATCCCTCTTGAGTCCCTTAACATGTGTTCCTTGTAGAGAACTATTCTTCCTTCTGATGAAGACCTCTTGGAAGCCATGATCAAGATGTGGCCATTGACATGTCTTTCTTCAAGTTGGAAACCATAATCAATGAGACGCGAGGATAGTTTCTTCCCATCTCAACCTCGTTAAAAAATGAATCTGGATATTGTGAACATAGTTCCTTGTCTTCTGTCAAGCTCGTTACAAAATAAAACAACGCGTTGTTGAGCATAGTTCCTTGTATTGTGTCAAGCTCATTAAAAAATGAAACAAGGGTACGTTATATAGGTATATTGTAGAGAGTAGTCATGAGGATAGTTTGTTCCTATCTCAACCTCTTTAAAAAACGAAACTAGATGTCATGAGCATAGTTCCTTGTCTTGTGTCAAGCTCGTTTAAAATATGAAACAAGGGTTTCGAGGAAAGTTCCTATTACTGAGCCAACCTCATTAAAACATGAATCAGGTATGAGGATAGTTCTTTTCCTGTGTCAACCTCATTACAAAAAAATGAATCAGTAGGTTATATAGGTAGATTGTAGAGAGTAGAATTGAGCATAGTTCCTTTTCTTGTGTCAAGCTCGTTTGAAAAATGAAACAAGGTTTTTGAGGATAGTTCTTTTCCTGTGTCAACCTCATTAAAAAAAAATGAAACAACTCCCCTTTTGAGTCGAGTCTTTTCAAGACCTTGAAAGTAAACCTTCATTCTATCCACCTAATTGAATGCAATGAAGCTTTGGGGAGCATGTACCTTGATTTACGTCATTAAGTTGGGGGCATGCGAACTTACAATGAGCATAGTTCGTTGTCTTGTGTCAAGCTCGTTAAAAAATGAAACAATGAGTCATGAGCATAGTTCCTTGTCTTGTGTCAAGCTCGTTAAAAAATGAAACAAGGAGTCATGAGCATAGTTCCTTGTCTTGTGTTAAGCTCGTTAAAAAATGAAACAAGGAGTCATGAGCATAGTTCCTTGTCTTGTGTCAAGCTCGTTAAAAATGAATCAAGGATATTAGAGCATAGTTCCTTGTCTTGTGTCAAGCTTGTTTGAAAAATGAAACAAGGTTTTTGAGGCTAGTTCTCTTCCTGTGTCAACCTCATTAAAAAAAAATGAAACAACTCCCTTTTCGAGTCGAGTCTTTTCAAGACCTTGAAAGTAAACCTTCATTCCATCCACCTAATTGAATGCAATGAAGCTTTGGGGGGCATGTACCTTGATTTATGTCATTAAGCTGGGGGCATGTGAACTTACAACAAGCATAGTTTTTCGTTTCAAGCTTGTGTAAACATGAAACTGAATCCAAGCAAAGTTCTCTATAGTTCAAGCTTGTGTAAAAATGAACCCATACCCGTTTTACATCTCGTGATTGCCTTTTTATCTGCTAAATTTTGTTAGATGATCCTTGGTTGTTTTCATTCCATCGCCACCATCTCTTTGGCCAATCATATTCTTTCACTTGGTTGTTTTACCTTTCCTGAGGGACCGAAGTTATGAGTGGTTTTGTTAGCCAGCCTCTTGACCCTTACATGTTTTTAGCAGTTCTACCATTACCAGAACCAGTTGCTACCCTTTATACCACTCGTTCCTCTAGGACGAGTCATCTTTAAGCTCTTTTCTGATTCGTAAAATATGAAAAGATTGCCGAGTTTTTCCTTTTTTAAACTCGTTAAAATGGAATTAAAAAAATGGTCCATTTAGAACTCTCTTCTGACCATATAAACATGAAAAGATTGCCAGACTTATGTCGTTTCAAGTTCGATATTGGTAATAAAACGACGTGTCTTTGATCGCTTTTTTACTTTTGAGAATGAAGGCACTAATTTATGAGAAGTACTCCTTGATCGTAATGATCAAGCAGTTCCCTCAAGTATTATTTTATACTTTTTCGGGCTTGGGAGACAAAAATTTATGAAAAAAGGAAAACCATGGAGTTTTCTTAAGTTTTTCTTCTGACTCCCTAAAATTGAAAAACACCGAGTTGCTCCTATACTAGACTCGTTAAAATTTAACTGTAAAGGACCTGTTCAATTTCAAACAGGAATGGACCACTCCTTCTTAGGGTTCGAATCTTAAACTAAGTTGGACTCATCCAAAGTATGAGCTTATAACCAAGAAAATGTTATCCTCCTCAAGCTTGTTAAAAATAAAGAGGTACTTTCCAGAAATGGTGGGGGAAAAGAGAGAAAAATGAACCTGATAGTTATACTTTGTCTTTTGAAAAGCAGTTAACCACTCTTGAACATGACACTTTTCGTTCACTTCGGTTGGGAAATACTTTGCCTAACAGTTAATCAAACCATGTTGAAAGTCTTCAGCCGGCTTCTGGCTATTAGCTTTAGGTCAATTGTCACCAAACCATCTGCAGTGTTGTTATGTGTTCAAGAGGTCAGTTCAAATAAACCATTCATTTGTGAAATATATGTCATCCATCTTGACCATCCCTATGTTATTCCTTGCCAAATACATTTCTTCAAAACTTGATCTATGATTTCGTGTTGTGGGCTTCTCTACGACGGATCACTTTCTATCGACTCCAACTCATTATCTAGAAACATGATCTAGAAATTGTCAGTACCTCGGAATCTTCATGCCTCAATGGCAGGTTTCTCGCCTTTGATGACAGGTTGCATCATTGACCTTCGATCAAAGGATTCTGTGATGTGTTCGACATCGACTCATTCATTCACATTTCATGGATTATACTGAGTACTTTGAGGGCCATTGGCATTACTCGTGGTTCCTCTCACACTTGTTAACAGTTTAAATCATTGACTTGTAATCAAGTGGCTTCTACCATGTTCGACTTCGACACATTCATTCACATGGATAGAATCGTACTAGTTCGGGAAGCAGAAATGAAGACCCTAGATCTAGTTTCCACCATCCAGGCTGCAAGGAATTTTGTTATTCATTATATAATGGACTATTTATAAACATATGGATGTGCCCATACTATGTCTACATATGTTTATACTTGTGATGTATTACGAAATCATTCCTGTACCAGAACAATTTAGATAGTTTCTAGTCAGTTTTGATCTGAGTATGGGAATGCCTACCTCAGCGATGATATGATCATATATATATATAATATATATATATATATATATATATATATTGCATTGAACGTTTTTACAGGTTCCGACTGGGGTATCCACAGGAAGATCCTTGAAATGATAAAGTACTTCACTCTTCTTAGATCACCAACACCATCCTCATCTATTACAGACTTCGCACTTTAGGGGGCAATCTGTTACATGAAAAATTGTCACCGTGACTTTCTGTAAATTTTCTGAGTCTATCATCACTCATACATACCTCCTTTGCAATTCTTAAACCTCAGCTCTACATATCAAACTTTGAAAATGAGAGAAAGTCCTTAAAAATCTCTAAAACTCTCGTTTCGCACTTTCTCGTATCCTTACCTGCGGTTCCGCACCCACTGGACATGTCCCCTACACACCTGACCGCTTTGTATCTACATTTATGGGTGCGAATCCTTGTAAAAGTTAAAAGGGCGCAAGGTTATTCTTAAAAACTCACTTTGAGTCAATTCTGGAAGCTTCTAGAGGGAATATTGCGCTAGCAAGTTCGCTCCTTGGGGGTGCATGCATCCCATTCCTTAAGGAGCTAACCCCTTGATGTGAGGAGCTTATCCCCTTGAAGGGGTAATCTATCCCTTCAATGGTGGACCTGTAACCTCCTTCTGTTTCACTATAAAATGAAGCTTTGGCGTATTTACTTGGGAGGTTGAAAACTGAATATTTTTTAGGGTAAATGCTGCTGGAACTTAGTCTTCCTAATTGAGCTTTTGACAGGAGAGTGAGGCTTGTCAAAGTAGAGGAGATTCATGCCTCGACCCTGGGAGGAGCTTGTACAGCATCAAGGCACCAAGGTCGTAAAGTTCTTCTTTGTTAAAGTTAATACAATCAAGTTTATTTTTCTCAATGAGCTATGTTTAATGGTTTATTTCATAGATTCCTTGATCACTATGATGAACATGATTTATTATATTAGCTATGTAGGTGTTCTTTGATGTGTGCTTGTTTGTGTTTGTAGTTTATTAAAAGGAAACTCTTTGAAGCTGTTGGAGCAAGGTTGCCACAAACTAGCGTTGGATTTAAGGTAGGGTCTAAAACACCTCTTAGTTTTTATTTATGAATCGAAATATGTTTAGAGAAAAGTAGATTTTCCTGTCCTACTTGTTGCTAGATATCAATTGATATTAGGGAGATCGGTCTTGTTCGCAAGAACGATTTATCCGCTTAACAGTTTCGTTTGGTGAAAGAGCATATACACGTTGGTTCGAGGCATCCAAGTACCATATACATTATGAGATTTGATATTTGAGGTTGTTGTTGGTTCTAGTGGTTGTTTCAGAGTTCTGGGTTCTGCTGGTGACTGTGCTTTGTTGATAGGGTTTCAGTGATTCAATGTTGGGTGATTCAAATATTGATGATGCAGATATAGTTGATGGTTGTATTGTAGTGGTGATTGTTTTGTATTCATGGATACAGTCTGAAAATTTATGAAATGTGGTCCCTCGAAGAAAAGAGAAGATCATAGGTCAGCGCCTACGTACTAGTAAACATATCGGCTAGTACAAGAGCCAGGGGGTTGTAGCTCCCTTCTAGTAGTAGCTGGAGAATGGGAGAAGGTTGTAGCCTTCTACAAGTGGGTGCCTGCGTATTGGTATGAGTTTGCGCCAGTACAAGATTATAAACAGGTTTTTATAATATTAAAGAAAGAGGGCAGCAGGTGGTTTTTGTCCCACATTGGGTTTCCACCTTATATCATGGCATTCATGTGTGCTTCTTATGTGTGATGATATGTTCTGTTTTACTGCACTTTTCTACTTTTTATATGGTTAATGAAGTTTTGACGCACTGATTAAAGGTCAACATATAATGGATTAACTGATTCATAGTTTTACTGGATATGTGCTAGTTTCCTTAAACATAGTTGCATATACACGTGGGTTCCCTTAACTGAAGTAGCATATATGAATTTGAATATGGAAATGAAAAGTTACTGATTTTCTAATACTGATTCCCCCCCCCCCCCCTACAGTATTATTTCCAAAAATCTGGCAGTCAACAAAATTTAGAGTCATTATTAAACCCTAATATTTTCTAGAATTGCAAATTTGGGTACTTTAGCTCAATTATTCTCACAAAGATAAAAGATCAGAGTTTTAAGACTAAATGAACACATATAAGACTTGAAAGAAGTGGGAGATAAACAAAAGTAAGAATTTATGCATGAAAAATAACTGAAGATAACTAAAGTGTTTAGATATAATAATATCTGTCCTAATTATTTATAAGCATAATTGAATTTGCAAGAAGGTTGTAGTTCATAGGTTGATGCTATTTCTATTGGTGTTGGTGCTATGTGTGATCATATGACTTTGAATATGACTTTGTGGTGATTGGGGTGATTGATTAAGGAGGAATTTATTTTTTTTCAAAAAGGAAGTGGTGTTCATGATTTGAGTTTGAAAATGAAATGAAGGACGAATCAAGGAGGTCAAACAAGTGGAAACTTGTAGATTAAGGGTTGTATCTCCTTCTAGTAGTGGTTGGTAAATACTTATGGGCTGGAGCTCATTTAAGTATTAGTTGATAAATAATTGGTTGTATCTCCTTTTAGTGGTAGTTGATAAAATACAGTTATTTTCTTCTTTCAGTAGTAGCTAATAAGTTAGGGAGTAAATTCATCCTTATGGTTGGAGCCATAGAACTTTGTAACACCATGTTGAAGCTTACCTTTGTGAAAGTAATTGAAAATAAGTTTTAATAATCTATGTGTTTAATTTGTTCTTCCTATGCTTATTGTTAATATTCTTACATGAATTGTTTCTAAAATGTTTATTGGTGTCCTCATATTCTTTACTTGTGAAAGAAAGTCTTAAAATTCTAAAAATATTGATTTTCCCCCTATTATTATTTTCTTGGTTTCTAAAAATTAGTGTCAAATACATAGGTTATATCAAATCGTTTTAATAGTTGGAATAAATATCAGGGACCATGGAAAATGAAGAAGGATGATACACTAACAAAGAACCTATGCTCAATGGATCAAACTATGTGTTTTGGAAGGTAAGGATGAAAAACTATATTCAATTTCTTGGTGTAGATGTATGGGATGTATTGGAAGAAGAATATCAAAGGCATAAAGCTCTATTTATTAGAGATCAAAATGTGGAATTTACATGCAATGCTAAATTTGTGAATGCTCTGCTCACTGGCCTATCTGAATCAAAACTAGTCAAGTTCATGGATTGCACTACTACAAAAGCTATTTGGGACAATATGAGAAACTTCTATGAAGGTGATAGAAAGCTAAAGTAAGCTAAAATTAAATGTTTTAGAATGCAATTTGAGTCTTTCAAGATGCATGATGATGATGTTGCTAAATAACTTCCTAGAGTTGCTGAGGTTATGAACACTATAAGAGGTCTTGATGAAGAGTTAAAAGAATTAGTATTAGTACAAAAGGTGTTGATACGTCTCCTTGAGAGATTTAATCCCAAGCATTTATTCATTGAGGAGATGACATATTTGAAGACTCTCACTTTGGATCAATTACTTGGAACTCTTACTGCCTATGATATGATAATTTCTAGTGCAAAGTATATGACAAAGGATTCAACCTTGAAAGAAAATAAGGAGCCCAAGGAAGAACATAGTGATTCATGTTGTGAATTATATGAATAGGAAGCTAGTTTTCCGAGGAAGCTCAAGACAAGATCATACAAGTACAAAGGTAAGATACCTTTCAAGTGCTTTAACTATGGAAAAGTAGGTCATTATGCTTCTAAGTGTCTTGAAAATAAGAAGAATGAATATGACCATAGAGAGAGGTTTAGAAAAATACAAAAGGACATAAATAAGTCTAAAAAGTAAAGATTCAACATCCAAGACCCAACTCCTCTAAGAGTGAATGCAACCAATCATCACATGAGGATAGTCTTAAAATATCAAAAGAAATTATGCTAATGCCCATAGGTGATTTGGATGTAGAAGTTATTGACTGTGATAGAGAAGAGGCCAAAGTTAACCTAGAAGGAGAACTTGTCAGTGCTCTTGAAAAGATCTAGAGGTTGAGGAAGAAAACTAAAAAACGAAAGGAATTGTTGATCAAAGAAAAAGTTGAAGCAATGGAACATCTACTCCTGCAAATTGAAGAAGCGAAAAAAATCCAAGAAACTCTAAATCAGAGGATCAATGAGAAGAATCAAGAATATAAAAGGATTGAAGGAGAATCCCTTTTTTAAGGAAAGAGATTGAAAAAGAAAACAAATCGACTCAGATTTAATGAGAAATTTGGAAAAGGGACTAAAATTTTAAATGACATTCTTGAAGATCAAAGAGTCTCAAATAAAAAATCAGTTCTTGGATTTGAGGGCGAGTCAAACTCAACAACTGAAATAGAGGGAAATAAAGTAATTACCTTTTTCCAAGCATTAAAAAATGTTGACAATGCAATAACCAAAGATGATCCAATGCAATAGCAAAGAGAAAAATGTACCAGGTAGTCGAATTTGTAGTGAAAGAAAAATAAGTTATTGCAAAGCAGGAGAAGCAATTTGATTCAACAAAATTTTGACAATGCAAAATAGGAAAATCAAATTTCTTAGAAAGAAGCTCAAAAAATCTTCGGAAATTTATTTTCTCCTAGACATGAGGACATATTTTTAGGCTGCTACTTTAATTGTACAAATTATAGGCACAATATAACAAATTGTAGGGTGAATATGTCATTTCGAAATCTCAGACCATGAAGAATAAGTTATCAACCAAATAACCAATTTATTAGGAAAAGGATGAGCATATCAAGGTACAACAACTAATTTTCCCCACTAAACAATTTGATTTAATGTTTGATCCATCAAAACTATGGCCATAGAGCACCATATTACAAACATAGAAACAAAAGGTTTGATCCAAAATCAAGAAAATAATCTAGGAACCCTAAGTCTAGAAGAAAATGGAACGCATAGAAAATTGTAATGTGGTTTTATATGCTCAGAGTAAAGGAAACCATTGGTAAATTGACAATGGTTGTTCCATGCATATGTCAAGAGATAAAAGTAATTTTTATCATGGAAATCTATCAACATAGGTAATGTAACCATTGGGAATATTGCACTTAGTAAGATTGTGGGTAAAGGACTTATCAACCTAGGTAATGGTAGAGGTAAGGCCAAGGATGTATTTTTCTTTTCTATGGGTTGAAGCATAATTTATTCAGTGTGTCTTAGATGTGTGACCAAGGCTATGGTTTGTTGTTCAAAGCTAAAAATTGTCAAATTAAGTTGGCATTCACAATCGAGATAGTAGTTGAATCTTTTATAATAGATAGTAATGTCTATGGTATAAGAGAGAAGATAGAGATTTGTTGTTTGACATAGATTAATGAGGGTTGGATGTGGCATTGAAGGCTAGTAAAACTGAATTTTGATCAAATTGTCAAATTGGGAAAGAATAATTCTTTCAAAAATATGCCAAAGATTTGAAATCCCTAGAACACAATTTCTAAGCCCTGTCAGATTGGAGAACAAGTTGAAGTGTTATTCAAGCCAAAGGAGACCTCATCAACTAGGCCATTGCAATTGGTACATATGGACTTGTGTGGTCCTTCAAGAACTAAAATTCTAGGTAAACTATATTTCATGCTTATGATTCATGATTTATGCAAAATGATGTGGGTAGAATATATTAGAGAAAAATCATAGGCCTTTGAGAAGTTTAAGGACTTTAAGGCCATGGTTGAGAATGAGACAAAATGTAAAATGAAGTGCATAAGGTCTTATAATGGAAGTGAGTTTGCTTCAAATGAGTTTGATGACTTTTGCAAGAAGCATGTCACTAAAAAATACTTTACCATAACACTAAATCCACATCATAATGGTATAGAAAATAGATCTAATAGATCAATTCAACAATTGGTTAGAGCCATGATGGGAGAATGAATTATACAATAAGGATTATGAGCTAAAGTTATTCACACAGTAGTTGTGATTTTTAACAAGGCACGGTTTAGACTAAATAATAATAAAACTCCATATAAGTTGTGGTATGGTAGACCTACTACAATCAAGAATATTAGAGCATTTAGAAGAAAGTGTTATATCAAGAAGAATGATGAAAATCTTGGTAAGTTTGATGTAAGAGAAAATGAAGATATTTTTCTTGGATACTCTCATAATAGCGAGGGCTATATATGAGACAACAAGAATACAAAGAGAATAGATGATTATATTGATGTTAAAGTTTATGAACACATTGAATATGAAGACAATCAATTAGTAAATATCAACTCCAATGATCCAGTCAGCAATGATGAGTAGGTTGATGAGCCATTTTTAGATGAAGAAACTGAAGAACCCATCAGTCCACAATCCAAATATCTTGCAAGGTATGTGAAAAAAACACCACCTAACTAGAAAATTTTTGGTGATTCGAATATAGGAGTTCAAAAAGGAAGGAAGCTAAAAAGTCCTCCTACTGAAGTGCATGTTTCTCTATTATCTATGATGGAACCCAAGGATTTCTCTTAGGCTAGTGAAGATGATAATTTGTTGAAGGCCATGAATGAAGAGCTTGATCAGATTAAGAAAAATAAGGCTTGGGAATTTGTTCCTAGAAGAGTAGTTGGAAATTCCCATGGTCAATACAAAAATCTCAATGATGTCCATAGGAGGTATGATAGTCAGGTCCACCAATAGGCACAATGTGGAAGCATGTGATAATCTGATCAATTTGGTGAGTTGTCTTTGCGAACAATAGTTGCAACTTCAGAGAGGAAACAAGGCTGAGTGATGTAAGCCTCTACCCAAGGTCTTGGTCACCGCTTCCAAAAATAGCATATTTCTATACATGTGAATAAAGGACTTGAAGTAGAACATGTGAGAAATCATCTGATTATAGTCAGTGATGAAAAATATAAATAGATGTGAGGATGGCCACCAATAAGTATGATAGTCTCCAAGATACATATTATAATGTAACAAGTGAGAATGAAATGTGTTGACATTGAACACTCGTAGAATCCTTCAATAGTGAGCCCATAATGATAACCCCCAATCAAATGTAGGGTAACCTGCCACTAGGGACTACAAGTTCCATGGTACTGGAAGGTTTCTGAATCGAATTCCTAGATAATATGCTAAAGTTGATAGGAAGTGATATGTCAAAGGTAGGTAATAAGGTGTCCTACATAAGTTGATGTGAAACGGGATAAGAATGACTGTGTTGGAGATAGTTTAGAGTAATGGGGAAAACTGATTGAGGGAAAATAGGCATATGAGTAAATGGTTGATACAGGAAACAAAGAATAAGCTAATCCCTTAAACAATAGGAGGCATGACATCAGGGCTACCAAGCAACTTAGACTTAAGAACACCAAAGAGTGTTAGGATTATACAAGGATGCAGGGGCATCAAGGTATCAAGGCTAAGCTCATAGAATGGCAAGGTTTGAAGAGAAGCTGACAAAAGAGGAATATGTTGAGGGGGTGCCATGTTTAAGGGACTAAAAAAGATACTATTTCCAAAAGATCGCTCAGAATATAGATAGCGAAGCCACTATTCTAACCAACTTTTTTCCCATGTGATTAATTTTAACAAGTTGAGAGGGTAAAATCATTTGTCTGTTCACATTTAGAGAATCTGAAAAGAATGTAAAGATGACTCCAAGGGGGGGAGCTTTGTCATGGTTGATGGCCTGGTGCGACAAAAGGTTAATAGAATGTTGGACAATTGGTTGTGTCTAGATGGCTAGTGGTTGTGTGTGTGTTGGCATTGATGTCAACCATATTGGCATGGATGCTTGTCACAATAGATGTTGGCAGTAATGGCTGAGAAGGAATCCCATGGTTCCTGCAATATTGTGTAGAGAATCATCAGAGTAGAAGGCTTAGTGGAGAATCCATAAAATGATGATTATGGTGGTTGGGAGTTCAACATTCCAAACACAAGAAGAAGAGACTAGGAGCAAATAGTGGTAGAGAGTTTTCAGTCATCTTATAGGTGGAAGATTGGCACAAAGCATATACCAAATCCTCTCCATTGAAAATTTCTCTGGAAGAGCTTTCCAACAGTGTGTGGAAGTCTCAAAATGGACTCCTGGACCAAAAGATATGGTTTGAGGAAGTTCAGCGACTTGAAGTCCTAAGAATATTGATATATTAGAGGTTGGAGCACCTCAGGACCCAATATTGAAACCTCGAAGCCTATGAACCTCAGACGTTTGGGACCTCCGGACCCTAGATATTTTGGAACCCAAAATATTGAAGCAAGCAACATATTAGAGGTTGGAGCCTTGGGATATTAGAAGGACAAAGCCATCGAGACCTTGGAGCGTAAGGTCATCGGAGATAAAAATCTTAAGATTTTCATTTCTCTGGAAGAATTGAGGTTTTCAAAAAACATGAAATACAAAGGATTTTGAAACTTCTATGTAAATCCCCCTTGAGAAAATGTTCGATGAAAGGGTTTCCGATCGTGTTTTGACACTCGGTTCTAATGAGCTTGAGGAACCAAGGGCAGAGAAGACTTAACAAGGGAAGATAATCCCCCATAAGGAACATAAGGCCTTAGCATCTAAAACTAAGCCTTGGTCACAACACTCTATCATATGGGAAAAATAAGAAGGAGCTAAGAAAAAGGGTCTAGGGAAAAATCAAAATCTCTCGACTTCATAACCCTTGTTTTTTTGTTTTTTTTTTGGTATTCAAACTTCTGTAATCCATAATGAGTTAAGAAAAGTCTTAATGTAGAAATCACATAAGATAAATTTTTGGCAAACGCATTTCGAACCAACAAGTGTGGTTCATCATCAAGACTAGAAATTGTTTTAATAAAAGTTACGATGGATGGAGGGTTCAATATTGTAGCACCCAAAGGCTATACATTTGATCACAACTCTCGGTCCTATGAGAAGGAAAACACTTACGGAGCTTAGTGTCGAAGGAGATGAGTACATTGGAACAATGCAATTTTGTAAAATTTCAATTGTGTGAGTTATGATATAGAGGGGCTCCGATATAGCGTTAAGCCATCAGTGACAGGTTCGGTCCCGTGAAAAAGAAATTGCTAAAGCAGCTAAAGGAAAATGGTGCCAAGGATATTAGAGCAGTGTAATCTCATAAAACTTTGCCTGTGTAAGTTACGTTATGTTTGGTTCTAATGAAGTAGTACAATGGATTTAATAGATTTATGATTCAGAAGCTAAAGAATTGAATGCATGAATGATAAAGTTGGTTGTTGAAGTTAGCTAGATCCACAGAAATTTATGAGATAAGGATACAAGGACATCATTTAATAGGGATGAATTTGAGGGAGTGAAGGAAGAAATCGACTGATTCGCATACACATTTGACTATGTTAAATGAGGATCAGATTGGCCATCCCTAAGGACTATCAAGCTGTTGGGAGAAATACATAAGAATGGGAGTGTCGAAGGAGTGCATAGGATACCTAAGAATTAAATTCTCAGCATGGAAAATTATTGAGTTAGTCAGTGAGGAACTTCAAGGTCCATCTCTCTATTTAATGCTATGACAGGGTTCAACTAGAAGATGCAGCAGTAGCAGGTGGAGCCATGTCAAGGTACACTTTGGAAATATGGGTATAGGTAGTAGAGACAACTTTGCACAATGTGTGTCTATGGTTCAAAACCATTGATTTAAATTAAGAAATTGTGGGAGTAGTGAGAGTTATGTGTGTAGACAGAGAGGTCTAAGCACCGAGAGTAGACATAGTTCTTATGTAGTGAGAGCAACGTGAGTGTTGTGAGAAGAAAATGTGTGAATTATTGAAGAGAAGGCAAAAAAGTGATTTTTGTGTAAATAATAGTGTGAGATGAATTTAAGTAGGTGGATCATAGAGCCCATGTGAGAGAAGGTAGAGTGTTGAGGATATGCTCTTGCGAAAAACGAGTAAAGAGAAGTTGCATGAAACCAAAGGAACTCTGTGAAACATCAATGGACTAAGAATAGAAGTTGTTTCTACAACCAACCATCTTGGTATTTTACTTGTAATGTATATGCATTGGTTTTCAGCTTGAAAATTGTATGAAATAGTAGAACAATGTCAAAAGCAGGTTGGTGCTTATACTCAGAAGAGGTTGGTACCTCTTGGAAATTTATTGCTTGCTAACCAAAGTGGGTCGGTGCCTCTGTGAGTGGGTGCTCACAAACAAACATATGTAATTAAGTAGGTAATTAATTTACATCATAAACAAAAAACAATTTGGTAGTTTTTTCCCTCAGGGTTTACACATGAAAACAATATACCAAATGTGTGTGTTGCTCATGTGATTGGTTGTATGACCATAAATGTTTAACCTTGTTTCTCACGTCCTTTATGAATGAATTCTCTCACAAGTAACATATTATAAAATAGGACTATAAGCATATTAGAAAAAGATTAAACAATCTCATTGTTACTGATTCACCCCCTCTCTCAGTAATTCGTTATTTCAATAATTGGTATTAGAGCAAGGTTCCTTCAAGAACATTCTAACCACTAGAAGGTAGATCTATATGGAATTACGTCTAGGAAAGAGAGTCAAGAGAATTACTCAACTAGAATACCAGTCTTTTATGGGACAAGGTATGCCTTTTGGAAAGTTAGAATGGAAGCATATCTTATGTCCCTGGGAGTAGATGTTTGGACTTCAATGCTAACATACTACAATGTACTTGATATTCCTCCCACTGATGTAGATGGTAAAAAAAATATATGGGAATACTGCTAAATCCAAGAATGCCATTCTCTTTGGTCTTATTCAATGAAAATTTGTAAAAGTTATGCATTGTAAGTCTACTAAGGAGGTATGGGTAAATCTTAATCAAAGTCATGAGGAAGATGGCAATGTCATGTAGACGAAACTTCAAGATTTTAGAATGAGGTTTGAGAGCTTGAGAATGAGTGAAGATGAAAGCATAGTAGAATAATTCCTTAGAGTCGATGAAGTAACTAATATGATTAGAGGACTTGGTTAAGAGGTCAAGGAAGAGATGATTGTTTAGAAAATATTAAGATCTCTACCCATGAGATTTAATGCCAAAGTCTCAGCTATTGAAGAAATGGATAATTTAAATGTTCTCAAGATGGAAAAATTGCATGGTACTCTCACAACCTACGAGATGAGAGTAGGAAGAGAAAATTCTGAACCTATGGAAGAAGCATTCAAAGTATCCAAAAAGGACAAGGAGTAGAAAGATCATCAAGACTACTCTAACTATGAATCTGATTAGGATTTGGCTCAACTAACCAAAAAACTAAAGCGTGGCCCAGGAAAGTATAAAGGGGATATGCCCTTTAAAGTTTTTGACTGTGGAACAGTTGTTCATTTTTCGTCCAAATTCCCTTATAAAGAAAAGTCTAAAAAGGAATATGATCATAAATTTGGAAACAAGTCTCAAAAATATTAGAAGAAAAAGCTCTATAAGAAAAAAGGGTTATACTCCAAAGAGGATAGCTCAACACTAGAGACAGAAAATGAGAACTCATCAGATAATGATTCATACAAGTATCTACTTATGGATTTTTAAGCAGACTCCAAGAAACAAGGTATTATGGACTCTTAAGAGGAAGAACAAGAAGAAGGAATAGTGGACCTTGAAGGGGAACTCATCAGTTTCATTGATGAGTTAAACAAAGTGAGGAAGAAGAATAAGCAGTTGAAGGAACAACTACAGTGTGTTGAAGAAGGTATGTATAACTCCGATAATGAGGATTTTTCTTCTCAAAGAGAAAGAACTTGAAGAATCTATCAAGATAAAAGAAAGTTTAGTCCTTCTACTAGAAGAAAAAAAGGAATGTGTGAGAAACTAGAAGAAGAGAACAATAAATTAAAATAGGAGTTGCTCATGTTAAGGAAGGAAACGATCTCAAAGACATGAAAAGATGATATTTTGTCTATTGAAGTTAAACTGGAAGAATCTAAACAAAAGGAAGAGGTTCTTATAGACCTTATCCAGGAATGGGAAGAGAGCTACTAGGTCTTGAAGCAATGGTTGTCTCTCTAAGAAATGATCTTGAGGGAATAAATACTGAGAAGGATTTACATGAAACATTTACTGAAGGCAAAAGGAAACTAGATCATATCTAAATAGCCAAAGACCCTTAGTAATCAAAACATGTGTGGGATACTCAGAAACATAGGAATCCTCCATGGAGAAGATAAAATTCAGGTTCGCAGGATTCAAAGAACCATAGAGCTATGCGAAGATGCATCAAGCGAGAACCGATGAAGAGAAATGAGCAGCAGGGCTAAGAGGAGATCACTAATGCAGAATAGATCAATAAGCTAGACAAACAAGGTACCTTCATGTGCAATCTCATAAGACTTCCAACAATAGGCATGCCTATGTATTTTATGGTCATTGTTATAAGTGTTATAGCTTTAGACATAAAGTTGTTGACTGTAGAAGGATCAAAGTTGAAAGAGATGAAAATCCTACATATAGTAAGTATCATAATTTTAGATCTCAAAACTCTTCTCTTAGAGATCAAAATGTGTTCTCTCCCTCGTTAAGTGAAGTACAATGCTTCAAATGTAATAATTTGGGGAACAAAGAACTTGAGTGTAGAAGTAGGTTTGAATACCAGTCTAAATCCCAAAATGTTAGACAATGTTAGCAAGAGAAACCTCCCTTAGGTAAGGGTTGACAACCTCAATAGATTCAAGGCATACTATCAACAAGAAACACTAATTTAAGCAAGAAAGCTATAAAAACTACTAAATTTGGGTTTGTGAAGAATACCCAGATGTCCTGCATTTTATGTCCATCCCATAGGGTGCAAACCCTCTGCTTCCTCCAAAGTGTTTAGACTCGCTACATAAACTTGAGAAGCATATACATAGTCAGTAATTCAAAGAATGTGCATATTAAACATGTTAGATCACCAAGTATAGATATATAAATCATGATATTTTAGACATGAATTCTAAAAAAACATGACATCACAACATTTCAAGAACAAGACATAGCTTCTTTATTGATATCAGCAAATAGGAGTTGAAGAATACAACTTGATCCAACCATAGTGCCAACAAACCTTCCTCTTGATCCATCGAACCCAAGCCTCAAAGATCACCTCTCAATATGTTCAAAAGGATGTCATATAAAGGAAGATGAACATATCTACAAGAAAACAAGGGTTTCCTATGATTGGGAGGGTAGGAGGCACAAGGAAAATCATACTTGATGTGGGGACAAAAGGACAATGATGTCGATATCCTATCATGTTCCATGTTTTAGGTCTTCCCATGAGGTGTATAAACACCACCAGAAATCAGTTGATTCAGTTAGGCCAAAGGCTCTTGTAGGTGGTATTTCAATAAAAATAGTAAACCCTGCCTGATAAATAGAAATATTTGTTTTTTTTCATATTTTAAATTATGTATGCGGATTTGGAATTATGGTACCCATGTGTACACGTTCTTTTATAAGGGAAGAGTTGCGTATGGAAATTTTTTTTTTTTTAATAAATAACCAAGTCTGAAAGGGAAAGGGTTTCCGAAGGCCATATAAGAGAACCATAACTACAGGAGTGTTGAATATGGTATAATAGATGTCACCTAATATATGAGGTTATAAGGTGTACATGATGGCCGAAATTTATTAAGTACAAAGAGAGATCATTTGAGAACCCGAAAGGAGATCACCAAATTTTGGCCTCCTTAACACCTATAAAAGGAACCATAAAGAAGACTCATGTCCGAGGGGGAAATACCCATCCTCATAGATAATAAATCATGTCTGTTGATTAAGTACAAAGCGGATCCACCATGTATAGATAAGTTTACAAAGAAGACTAGAGAATACATAATGGATCATCTAACCATAGCTGTAAAGGAACACAATGGAGCTATGTCTCAATATCACATATATAAGAATTGATCAATGATGCTCGCAAAATGTTTGATCATTGATACTGCATAACTGATCCTCATAATAGTACCATGTCATATAGAATGTACTCGGGTGTCAAAATATAGAATGTTGTTGAAATGAACTATAACATATAAGGGTGATTGGCTGCACTAGCATAAAACTGAAAGGACTAACAACTGAAATAGGATAATGACACAAACTAAGGTCTTCATCGACCATGGATGGTACATTTCTACACGATAGGAATAAATGAGATGAAGTCGACCATGTGAGAAATTGTTTGATTACTAGTCAATGATGTATATTGTTAACAAATGTGAGACAACTCATTGATAATGATGATGAGAGTCAAGGTACCCTAGTACAACCTAACAAGTGAGAATAAATGTGTTGAAGTTGAACTCTTGAGAGAATGTATTAATCAGGAGACATAGATGTATTCTCACTGTTGATAGTGGAGTATTCCACTGATGACTGCAAACCCTAAGGTATTGAAAAAGGACTCTAGATATTATTCCTCGAGCAATGAGTTGGAGTTGATGGGAAAAGATCTATTGGAAAGAAGGCATTAAGGCATCCCACATCAACTAGCGCGAGTGTAACTGTGGGCCAATAATTTAGAAGAACTCAGACGAAAAGAGATGAAGTAACCATTTTCAAGTACGTTTCTAGCATATACAAGATGTGCCTAGAGCATGACAAAAACCCTTTGAACCAAACAATAATGAAAGATGACACAAAGGCGAGGAATCCACCAATAATGTCAAATCGAAAATAAGGTATTTCATGAATCCCAACGTGTGATAATGTAAGATGATGTCGAACACAAGGGAAACCACTCAATCAAAGACCCACGATACTAATTAAAGCTAAGCACAAGGTCACCTATCAATGATGTAAATAGGACCAAGGTGTGTCTCTAGGCCTACTCTTAGAAAAATTTGTCGGAGTCGATAATAGCATACCCACTAGCAAGAAGTCAATGGAGACATTCTTAACAGGCACAAGAAAAGTACCAAATTATTGATGTGATATTGAAGATAACTCTAATAGATTAGGTATGGCTAACTGAAAATGAGTCAAGGGACACTGCTGAATGGCTGACATAGGTCAAATTCCCTTGAGCAAAATCATGACTCATATGTGACTATATGACAACATAAAATAACAATGTATAAGCTTTTAATGCAAGATGTATTAACAAACTCTCCATACGATTGGAAGAGATAACCAACTGGAAGAGGACTAACTCGATAACAAGGTTATGGCTCTCCTAAATTCAAACTAAGTCCCATCCCAAATGGAGGAAATACTTCTTTTGAGTGATTCGTTCAAGGGAAACATAATTGACTCTTACTTACACCAAGTATGGAAGTAAATGTCCTGTTCCTGATCTTTTTGGAATATATAATATATTTTTTTTGTCTTTTTCGTATTTAATGCCATAAAAAGAATAAAAGAATGCTTAAAGTATAATGGAAAGAATGCGTGTCCAAAAACAAATGCTCTTGTTTCTAGGGCTCGAACATTCCTATGCTCAATGCAAGGTGGCAATACTAGTCGTCGACACTTAAAGGATTGTTCTTTCTACAGATGAAAGGTATCAAGTCAAAGAGGCAAATGAATGCATGGTTTTGAACTTGCACAAGGGTTATGGTAAAAAGTGACTTATACACAAGTCTAAATGAAGAGCTTAGGTCCAAAAGGATACAAGTAGTCAATATGAAATGCAGGGATACAACTTAACACATGGGATCCTGTAGGGTATAAAGCTAGAAAAACAACAAAGAAGAAAAGCAATGAGGCTTCACCACATAGTCATGGCAGGACTAAAGAGGACTCCTGAGCCTAAGCACTTCTTGCATCATGGGAAACATATGCTAGTGAGGATATAACTAGGAATCGTATGTAAGGAATGGATCTACCATTATGTTATGATTTTATAAGACAACGAGTGAAAGTGTTTGAAAATCACGACATAATGTGGTTGGCCCTATGGAAAAATATCGCAGTATGAGGTTAAAATGGATAATGTAGTGGAAAGTGATATATCGTAACCTATATGAATAATAATTATAACAATACTTATCACAATAGGTCTAATATATTTGATTCTAAGTGTTGAAAGAACATATCAAAGTCTTCACTTACCCTATAAAAGCAACCTTCCCCAACACTTCAAGCCAAAAATTAAAATTTCATGAAATAATAAAAGTTAAAAATATTAACTTTCAAAAACTGGGCTGTTAAAAATTCATTATAAAAAGACAATTTCAATTCATCACAATTCATTTTGAGTTGCAAGTCTTTAGAGTTTGATAGCTTGGGAGAAATATTTGGGCAACCACATTAAAAATTTCCTCCACCCATTTCTCAATCAAAAGCTTCTAGGAAATTCTAAACTCAATTTGTCATCAGTTCATGCATTTTGAATCAATTCAAAATGATTTTTCACTGTAGGGATTTTTAATTAAAATTTTACTTATCTGTGTACATGGGTTTATCTTTTGGAATCCATGTGCATAAATCCCTACACGCGAGTTTTGAAAGGAGAAGATGCATGTACAAATGATTGTCTTTTAGAAAAGTCACATACACGCAGGTAGATTTGAAAAACTCAAAATCTAATGGATGAAAAATATTCAAATTGCAGGATGTCAATTTATTTGGAGGGAAAGAGATCATAGTGATGTTGATAATGAGGTTTAGGAGATGCAGTGGCATTAGATGCATTGATAAATTGTGGATTGCTCAAATTTTATATGTTTTCGAACATGAAAACCCAAACTTGGTTGCTAGAATTCTCATCCATTATTAGGACCCTGACAAAGAGGTCTTTATGATAGATCATATTTCTTTGGAAATAGATGTATAATATATTTACTTCCTTACAAGGATTTCCTAAAATGTGGATGCAGTTGATCTAGAAGAGAGGGCTCGGGGAGGCCTAAATGTTTATGATTACATAGACCTCTACTTCATGAAGGGAACAAACAAGGTGGGATCTCAAATTCAGATCAAGAATGTGAGTAGATTTCCAATCAAAATAATTCTCTTTACCATTTTTAAAGTTTTAGGCTCAACATCTCTACACCAAGCCTCTTGACCAACCATGTTCTTCGTAGTAGAGTTATTTTGTCCAAAATTATCTAATTGGTGCACAAGCCTCCTGACTTGTATGAAAAAGCAACTAACTTTAGTGAGATGAGAGAAAACAAAGCATTTTGGCTATGGTAGCATACTTTTCTCCTTCTTCTTTGAGAGAGTACCAACACTATGATCTAGAGTGTCTACCATCATCAACAATCCTAGAGATCAGAGGATGACCAAATGGTAAGATATGATCAGGAAACGAGGAAGGGGCGAGGTCACCCGAGCAACATTCGATGATGGTTTATTCCTTTGGTGGGAGGAATATATCATAAGTATAGTTGAATATCCCTACATAGGCATAGACTCTCGAGAGGACCTAGATCTATCCCTTCCCGAGGGCACTGCATGGGGCAAGATCAATAATTTTTTTTAAATTTTATGTTATTTGATTTTTATTATTTTGAATATGATATTTAAGAAGTTATTTTTTTTCATGAAACAAAAGTCTTACTAAATTATCTGATCATGATGCAAATGTTGGATGAGTAAGACCTGAGGGTCTGCCTAGGCATATGCGTCGTGGGAGAGATGTAGGGAGAGCAATAGATGAGACCGAGATAGCCTTATATATAGTGCAAAGGAACTTGGATGGTCTAACTCGCCAGGGTCCAATGGTAGCTATAGAGGACCTCCCTGAGGGTGTTTAGAGGAGGGTGGTAGGAGTACCACAAGAGTGGGTGTAACTCTTTTGACTAGTGGACAATGCCATCATCTTCTTCCATGACACACATCCAGGGAAGGGCCAATAGACTTAGTTTTTAGATGACTGATCTCTTATGGATATGATCGGGGTTAAGCCCTAATTTTGTAGGACACTTGTCCACATTTTGATATTTTGAACATATTATTCCTATCTATATATAAATAGTTTCTCAATGGTTTGATCATATATACAAATGATTTCATGGTGTTTTGATTTTAGTGTGATGAATGATTAATATGCCAATCTAATGCTTGATTAGCTATAGAATCAGCAAATGAATTTTCTGATCATGGAATATGAATGAAAGTAATTAAAATAAATGATCTTTGTAATAATATCACTCTCAGAAATTGGTGATGTAATAAAGGATCTCTCATGTGAAATACATTATTTAGTTGAGACACCACTAGCTGTGAATCCAGATAAATTACTAATGATTCAATAGCAAAAGATATTGCTTCAGACTGTAAATTAGTGATAGCATTGTATTCAACCATATTATTAGATGCATGACTGATACATGTACCTCTTGCGATTAACAATTGACCAGATGGATAGTATATTACTCAAGCGGTAGAAGCTAAGTTCTGAATATGTCTACTAGCATCATTAGTGAATCCTAGATACACTAGATCACCCATTGACACCTACCAAAGGAGACAAAAATACCACCATCACTACAAGACACATAGGCAGAAACCAATAACTATGTACAACCTTTACAAAACAAAGAAGATTCTAGGAAATGACTTAGGTATAATACTTCTTAAGATAGAGCCCATTTTTGGGCCCTTCTAACATGTTTCCAACAAAGTCAACCAACTCATAGGCGCCTTTCTTCAAGACCTTTCTAATGATGAATATATAGGTTTGAACTTGCCTGCCCCCAAAGTGTCTTTTTCTTAGTCAAATAACTATGTACAACCTTTACAAAACAGAGAAGGTTCTAGGCAATAGCTTAGGCATAATACTTCTTAATATAGAGCCCATTTTTGGGCTCTTCTAACATGTTTCCATCAAATTCAACCAACTCATAGGCACCTTTCTTCAAGACCTTTCTAATGATGAATAGACAGGTTTGAACTTCCCTGCCCCCAAGGTGTCTTTATCTTGGTCATAGACTAGGACAAGGTCACCTTCAGAGAAAACCTCAGGAGGCACAGTATTTTTGTATTGGGTTTTTACTCTCTTTTTATGAGTGCCATTTATTGTGGCTGCATCTCAACACTGCTCAACAAGATGTTCCAAATGAATAAGGCATTATTCAAGAGTAGATGTGTCTGGAATAATTTCGACTACTAATTTAAGGGGTGGAATCTCACATTCTACAGGGAAGATTTTGTTCCAAACCATAAACTAACTAAAAAGGAGTAAAACGCATGGTGGTCTTAAATAGCATCTAGTATGCCCAAACTGTAGGATATAACATGATGTTCCAGTTGGGTCTAGCTTTATTGATTGTCATTTGCAACATAATTTTGAGGGATTTGTTCACGGCGTCAACTTGACCATTAGCTTGAGGATAATATGGAGACAAATGCTCCTGCCAAAATGCAAATTTGAAAGCCAATCCAGACATAATCTTGTTCTAGAAGTGACTACCATGGTCAGTGACAATCTCCTTTGGAATACCGAAACGAGAAATGACTTGGTTGAAAAGGAAAAGAGTTGTTGTCTCACCATTGTTGGAAAAAGTAGGCATAGCGTCGGCCCACTTTGTAAAGTAGTCCACTGCTACGATAAGGTACTTGTGAACTTTCACCGAAGCAGGGTTACAAGTCATAAAAACAATACCCCACTTTGTGAACAGACTAACAATGATGACGTGGAAAAGTGGTGCTGGATGAACATGCATTTTTTGAGTATATCTTTAACAAGGATGGCACTTTTTGACCATTTCCATGCAATATTTAAAAATCTAACACCAAAAATAGCCTCAACGCAAGATTTTTTGGGTTGTAGCAAGCCCAGATAGATGACGTCGACAAGATTCATTGTGGCAGTCATTTAAAATAGACTCAACTTATTCTAGGGTTAAACAATGTCTAAGGATTGAATAAATCGCATGAAAATACAGAGTGTCACCGATAATAACATAATTTTTTGCTAGGTGATGCAATTTGCTACGTTCATCCTTCAAAAAATCTAGAGGAAACTTCAAGTCTAGAGATATACTATGATGTCTCCATACCAAGGATCTTGTGAAGAAATGAGGAATATATTTTCAGCTAGAAATGACTCTTCATAAACAACATCTTCTTCAGGAGGAAACTCTGAGATCAATTCTATGAATACTAAATAATTTTTATAT
This sequence comes from Pinus taeda, assembly GCA_000404065.3. Classification (NCBI taxonomy): domain Eukaryota; kingdom Viridiplantae; phylum Streptophyta; class Pinopsida; order Pinales; family Pinaceae; genus Pinus; species Pinus taeda. Next base: position 144,402 of record APFE031594468.1, on the reverse strand, counting down.
TTGGCAAACATAAATTTCAGATTGAATTCCTGTAATATCACAATCCATTTGTTATATTCCACCCAATCACTCGCCTACTGAGGAGAAACTGAAATGGGTTGACATCAGCCAAAAAAAATAAAAATTCTAAGAAAAATATATTGACCAAGTCATTGGAAAACATGAACTACTACCAAAGCTAATTTCTCTATATGAGAATACCAAAGTTCAAGACCAAATAAGCCTTGACTCAAATAGCAAATCACATGCTCTCTAATAGCATGGTCTTCCTAAACCAGAACCATCCCAATGGTTGATTCTGTTGCAACGAGATATAAGAGGAAATCCATGCTATAATCTGGTGGACTCAAAAGAGGAGCAGACATCAATCCCTTTTTCAAAGCATCGAAGGAGTGTTGAGCAAAATCTCCCAAACAAACAAGAATCCTTTCTTCATTAATATCATAAATTCTTTTGTAATGTCGATGTAATTTATGATAAATCTCCTTAAGAAATTGGCTTTACCTTGAAGACTCTGAAGTTAATGAACTGTTGATGAGAGAGGCAATTGAAGTATTGACTTAATCTTGAAGGGATCAACACGAATCCCTTCATTGGATACTATGAACCCCAATAATCGACCAGATGTGATAGAGAAAATGCATTTATTAGGATTTAGATTTTACAATAGCGACATCATTCAAAAACCCAGTGAAGGTGCTATGGATGATCAATTCTCTTTCAAGAACAGGCAACTAGGTCATCTAGATATGCTTATATAATGTGCTTGATATCATGGAAAGCACAAGAGATGGCTTGCTCAAAAGTGGCTCCATTATTTTTAAGGAGAAAATGTATCTTTTTGTATAAATGTACCACAAGGGAAACTAAATGATGTCTTGTCTTGATCTTTAAGACAGATAGTTATTTTATTATATCCTAAAAAACCATCCATGAAGGAGAACACATCATTTCCAGCACACTCGTCAATGATCTGATTCATAAACGGAGTGGAGAAATTATCTTTAGGACATGCCTTATTCAAATCCCTAAAGTGAATCCATACATAGATCATTTCTTGCTTTTTATCAATAGCGAATGGGTTTGAGACCTATTTAGTTAATGAAACAAGGTATATGAAACCCACCTTAAGCAACTTTTTCAACCTAAACTTTAATAGCTTCTTCTTTCATAGGATTTACTAGTCGAATCTTCTACCTTAGATGCTTAGCATTTTTGTAAGTCTTGATCTCATTCTTAACCATAAATGGATCGACTCTAGACATTTCCTTACAAGACCAAGAAAACATGTCTCAAAATTCTTTAAAGAGTTCAGTATAAATATTGGTTTCTTTAGGGGAACATGTGGCTCTGATGAATACATTTTTGATAATATTGGGATTCCTAGAGATGTTCACTGGAATAGTTTCTCAAATATTGGACATATTACCTTCAACAAAAAACTAAGTTGGGGCTAAAGGATTGAAGATTTTGTGAACACTTCCAGTTGAAGAGGGACTAGACAAGTTTGACTCAAGATGATACAAGTCAGGGAGAAAATATGACCGATTATGGAAGTCATCCCACAGTCTTTCTACACCAGACATTGCTTAAAGGATTGCCTCTTCAAATGGAAAGAGTATATCAAGGAAGTCCATAGCTAAGTAGAGTCAAGAGTCTAGTACAAAGCGACATCTCCATCCACATCCTCCAATGAGATAGGAATGGGATCAAAATCTACAAAAGTCAATATAGATTGATACTCAATTTCTACCACAGATATAGGGTATGCCATTCCACCTACTTGGCCTTCCTCTAATGTGGCAGTAGAGGGAGGTAAGGGCCATGGGTTAGAAAAATAATGGGTTCTAAAAGAACCTATTCGAGGAGTGACCTTGGAGGATGGAATAAAATTAATATAAAAAATAGGAGAAGGAAGATCAAAAGTACCCATGAATGAGGAATACATTTCAACTCCCAAATTCTCCACGGGCTGCTTAGTATTCTTCACCAAGGGGACAGTAGAATCAGAAGATGCATTGGGATCATTACGAGAATAAATTATTTAATCAATTGTAACAATTATATTTTCACAGGGGTAGAATAGGACGTAAAACAATGATGAAACAATAACATCCATTGCATAAACCCAATTTCGACCCAATAACAGATTATAATCTAAATTGGTATCAACTATTTCTACCTCGACATTGGCAACTTTTCCCCCAACACATCCGGGGAAAGATGGAGGAATTCCATGAGGCCTATTAGAATGACCATCGAATTCGATAAGGATAGTAGGGGAAGGAACAAATTCGATAGATCTAATAGCCTTCTGACATGACATCAACATGACACATGTGGAAGCCCTTTCATCAACTATAGTTCAAATGATATCCATTTTCTGATATGTAGATTTAATCTGGAAATCCATGTGATGAGGGAGTCTCTTCTTAGCATTTGACATATCAAATTTTATAACAAGAGAGTTTTTAAGATCCACTAATCCAATCACAGTGAGAAACACATTCCTTTGTGCAGGACATGATTGGAGTACCTCTAATGCTGACATTGCACAAGGGATTTGAGCCAGATCTTCAACAATAGAGTAGTTCTAGGAATCCCTAGCATAGCGATTAACAATCAAACGTTTTGTAGAGCCTTTCAACATCTTAGGTATAGGCTCAACTACGGGCCTCCCAATATGGAGTGACTCTAGAATATCATAACCAACCTTATCCTTAGAAGGTTATGGTTCACCATAATCATGTGATCTTGTAGCAACATCAACATGGGAAATTACCATATAGACATTCGATGTAGATTCCCCTTCTTGGGTTCCCCTTGTGTCAGTTCTAGTACCAACATTCGAGCTAACAAACATTTGTTTCCCTTGGGGAAAAAGGTTAGTCAACACAATCTAGGAAATTGAAGAACCCTGCAAAGCTAACAAGTGTTGAGCATCCTAAATCTTAGGGAACATATGGGTAAGATAATCCCCACTACATAACTTGCATGGGAACTTTAATTTAATTTTTGATTCCTTGTTGCCCTCTCCAGTATCATTATTGGATTTATTCGCATTCCCTTTACCAACCTTATCTTTCTTCTTACCACATCATTTTTTGTTCCCATTGGATTGTTTTTCTCCTTTGGGGTTCGAAGATTGGACAACATTAACTAATAAAGGTTGGGAAGGCATAGGCATTGACGATGATGCCCACACTAGAGAAGTAAATTGTAAGGACAACTATTGCAATTGATTTAGTAGGCTAGTCGTTCTACTATCAATTGATCCTATAATTCAGTCGTCATGGGGTCTTGACCTGGGTTTGGCTAGATCAACCTTCGATCAAGGAGAATCATGAAAAATACTATAGAGGACTCAAGATAGAGAATATATAAGCTCTAATTGTTGGGCTCTGAAGATGGCTTGTTCTTCAATGAACATTCCAGATAGTGACACATTGTTAGAAATTTATGTTTGTAAATATTTCAAAAACCATTCAAGAACGAACTCATTAGGGATATATGCCTTAATGAGCCTCTTCCTCCTACACCACTCTTGTATATGGTCAGAAATATGAGCTGCTTTGTCTCGTTGGAAACTAGGTAAAAGCTCAGTTCCAGCATCATATCAGATAAGGAATTGAAAATGGTTTAAAAAAATTGTAACCAACTCACCAAACGTAGCAAATTTACCCACTTTTAGCTCAATATACCATTTTGCAGTGTTTCCAGTTAGGGCGCATTAGAATAATCTCAACCTAATCGAATCTTCAACCAAGGAGTTTAATGAGCACCATAAGTGGAACATGTTTATATGATCAGCCAAATGTTCCCCATACCTCCCTTGACATTTAGGAATATTAGATGGAAGTTTGGTGGGAACTAAAGGCAAATGTAGATTGTATTAGATCAAATCATTCATCAACTTTGAAAGATATGGAAAGTTTAAGGTTGCCAGGAATGGTAAGCACAATGGAGCTGGGGAATTCCACCCATTAAGAGAATAATTTTTGACATTATGAAAAGAGTATCCTAGATTTGGAGAGGCACTAGGTTTCCATGGATTTCTCATAGAAGGAGTCAAACCATAAGGACATTATTATGGCCTAGAATTATTTAGAGGGTATTCACCTCCTGCCACATGGTTACCATACATAGGATAGTTTCCACCTAGCGAGACATTGAAAGAAAGGGATAACCCCACATAAGGATTCCATGCACCTACTAATGGAGGAAAGACCTATGAGATCCCGGTAGAAGGGAAGGGCATAATCCCCTGCTGACCAAATAAATGCGATAAATTCCCAGCCCCTAATCCAGTAATGGAAGGATTTGGCAATCCTTGACCTCCTTGGAAAGGATTAACATTTTGATTATGTCCTAAGTTAAATGATGGATTGGAAGGAGGTATATGACCACTTCCAAAAGAAAACCTTGAAATGATGCTAAACCACTTGGAATAGAAGTCATAGATGTGGAAATAATATATGGAAAGGTTTGGGGAACTAGGGGAATCCCACTAGGTGGCATCCCAAAAGGATAGGTACTAGTGATAGAATAAAAAGGTTGGGTGCCCCCACTCAGAACTAGAATGGAGGTAGAGCCAAGAACTAATTTACTAGGTGTATCAATATAGATAGCAATAATATCCCCTCCTGCAATTGAAGGAATGGTTTTCACACCATAAGTATCTACAACCATGGTTATGCTGCTAACATTGGCCATCTGGACAAAATAAGGAGAGTGAATAGGGATTTCCAGCCTCTGAGTCAGGTTACCCACAGACGATACAACATACGAAAGATGAGAAGGAAGGGGTGTCGAAAGAATAATGGGGACTTAGGAACATCTTCAATATCAATCTCATCTTCCAATTGAAAGAGCAGCCTAGCAAGGACTAGAGAATTTTTTTCCAAATTATGAATTGCACTAGATTCACCGCATGAAATAAGATCCCCAAAAACTAGATTAATCTCTGATTTGTCAAGTACTATTGGTTGAAAATCATCAGCCAAAATACTCCAACACCTTATATATGAAGGCTCGCCACTTGCAGATGAAAGCCCACGAAGCCTCCTAGACCTATGAACCTATAGATCAACCACTTTTACATGTTTGGAGAACTTTTTAAAGACTCAAAAATAAAAAATTATGGCAGTCTAGGAGGAGAGATCACTCACTAAAAAAATCACTAAAGATACAGCTAAACAAGTAGCTTCCAGGTATTTCCACTTCGGGTGATTAGTATTGGACACCAAAATATAAGAAAGCGAAGGTAAGGATGTTCTCAAGATATTTGGGATAATTACAGCCCAAGCCTACCAACGAAGGGATTAGAAACAGCTACATTGACCTCTAGACAATAGCCCTTCCTAGTGCAAGTACCCAAGCTTTGCAAGGGCACCCAACAAAAGTACTATGAAATTGATACAACGTCTATCTCAGGTACCATGGGTATTCCTCCCTCAGCCATCTGTGTGGTCCTTAGGAGAGGAAACTAAGGCCACCATTTCGTAATCAGAAGTTAGGAAAAACATTTGTGGGCACGTGATCCAACAAGTAGAAGAGGGGATATCTCTCTTTCATTATCTTCACTCGTCCTCATGCTTAAATCATGTGTTAGAAGATATTTCCCACACAGCTTAAAGAGACTAAATTTTGTACTCTTTAATCAAATTCTATGTTTTAGTTTAGAGTTCCCTTTGAGTGTTTACTCTCCGCAGACCTATTCCAAGGCCCTAAATGCCCTAGACTAGTTGATGTATCTATGAGAAAAGGAAAAAACTAGTTCATTTTAAATAAGAACTTGATTTTGCTGGTTGTTACTTAAATCAAGGGTAATAGAAGTGAAACTTATGATGTTCTGACACAAAAAGAAATCAATAGAAACTATGCTACATGTGAAATGCAACTTCTTTTTCTTTGATTTCTCTACAAGGTTCTATGAGAAATATATGAAAAAAAAACTATTTTTCTCTTTAAACATGCTCACACATTCATCATCTATCTAAAGAGACTTGAAAAGAAATGCCTTAAATGCAAACTACTTAATGCATACTAGAATTCTTAAGTGCAATATTCTATGGAGTTCTCTAAACAAACAAATGTTCTCTTTTAATATCCTAATGTCAAAATTTGACCAAACAAGGAGAAACAAACATCTAGGAAAAATATCTCTCAAGCAAATAAAATTCCAACTTCAAACAAATATTCATTCACTCGTTGATAAACAAAAATATCAAATCAAAGAAAAGAAAGGAAAAAAGGAATGTTTTTTCAAATTTTTATTTTAAGTGCTTTGAATAAAAGATTTAAGAAGAAAAAACAACTAATGACGTCGAAATCAAAATCAAGCAAAAAGACACCAAATTTCACTGGCCATAAACAATCACTGAAATGTTAAGACCAACAAAAGTTAAAAAACAATTGAATGACCTGATCTAAAGGACACATAAAAGATTTACCAAACAAAAAATCTAAAAAAAAACAAAATCTTTGATTGAACCAAAATTGCAAATGTTTCTCAAAGCAATAAGAATAAACAAAAAGAGGCAACTTCAAGAATGCAAATGACGTAGTGAAAAGATTGGATCTTAAGGCAAGTTGAAAATGACCTTTTGTTCTAGATGTATAGAACAGTCAGACACTTTATGAAAAGGTTTGAAATCGAAACTCAAAAGTACAAAACTTCACAAAATAGCAAACCCTAGGTTGACCAAACATTTTTGAAAAGATAGACAAGGAAACTGACACCAGCAAGAAACCAGATCATTCCAGACTACTAAAAGAGTATGAAAGGATGTCTACTTCCCAAAACTGGAGGAAAAATTTTGAAAAATTAAAATTTTCCTAGATATATGCAGTGGTCTATCGGGAAAGCCGCGTGTATATACGATTGTCTAAAGAAACACACATGTACGTGGGCTTATTTGGAATAAACCACATGTGTATGCAACTATCTATAAAGAAAAACATGTATATGTAGATAAATAGGGAAAAATAAAAAGTATAAGCCTGATCCAAAGGATCAGACTAATGGACCAGATTGCAAATGAATCAATAAGGCTAGAAAAATCAAGAAATAGGATAAGACAACCTAGATCAAGAATAAAACAACCCTTCTAGGAAATACAAGATTGTATTCTCCAGTGGGGTCACCAATTATGTTAGCTAGAGAAACCTCCCTTAGGCAAGGGTTGACAACTTCAATAGATCGAAGGAAGAATATCTTAAGAAACATTCATTCAAGAAAGAAAACTATCAAAACTACTAAATTTGGGTTTCTGAATAATACTCGGAGGTCCTACGTTTGATGTCGGTCCCATAGGGTCCAAACCCTCTACATCCTCCAAAGTGAACAGACCTACAACACAAACCAGAGAAGCATACACATAACAAGTAGTTTAAAGAATGTGCATATTAAGCATGTTATAGCATCAAGCATAGATATATAAGGCATGATATTTTAGACATCAATTATAAAAAAAACATGAGATCACAACATTTCGGGAACAAGACAAAGCTTCTTGATTGATATCAACAAATAGGATTGGAATACTACAACCTGATCCAACTAAGGAGCCAACAAAACCTTCCTCTGAATCCATCTAACCCAAGCCTTAAAGATCACCTCTCAATATGTGCAAAAGGATGTCATATAATGGAATATGGATATATCTTCAAGGAAACAAGGGTTTCCTACGACTCAGAGTGCAGGAGGCACAGGGAAAATCAGACTTGATCTGCAGACAAAAGGACTATAATTTCCATATCCTATCTCCTTCCATGTTTTAGGCCTTCCCATGAGGTGTATAAATACCACCAAAAATCAATTGATTCAGTTAGGCCACGGGCTCCTGCAGGTGGGGTTTCGGTAAACCCGTAAACACGGCATGAGAAATATGAAATATTTTATTTTTTTTAGATTTTAAGTTATGTACGTGGGTTTGGTATTATGGTACCTGCATGTACACATGCTTTTATAAGGGCAAAGCGACATATGGAATTTAAAAATATATTTTTTAATAAATAACCAAGTCTAAAAAGGAAAGGGTTTCCCAAGGCCATATAAGAGCATCATAACTACAGGAGTGTTGAATAATTCTATAACACAAAATCAGCTATCCAACAAGATAAGGGGAGCTGGAAACGAAAGAATAAAAGGAGCATGCAATGTGGACTTGCTTTATCGGCTCATAGTCAAGAAAAAAATGGTATGTGGATAGTGGTTGTTCCAAACATATGACTAGAGATAAAAGAAAATTTATTTCCCTAAAATAAAATGATAGAGGAAACAATATCACCTTGGGAAACAATGTTCCAACAAGAATCAAGGGTAAAGGCATGGCCAATTTTGATTAAAAAAACATAAGCACAAAATGTGTTGTATCTGGAAGGTCTCAAGAATAATCTACTTAGTGTTAGCCAAATGTGTGATAATGGCTACGATGTGACCTTTCTATATAGAGAACATGAGATCCACAACATGAAGAATGGAAATCTGGTGGGAAAAGAAATTAGAAACCACAATAATTTATATGCATCTGATGATTCTAGGGTTAACTACTATTTAAGAAAAATTAATGGAGCACAATTGTGGCACAAGAGGCTTGGGCATATGAATTTTGACAATTTTATAAAGGTTATAAAGATGGGAGTCATGAGTGGATTACCAAGACTTTCAAGGCCTGATAATTCAATGTGCAAGTCATGTCAGTTTGGCATGTAGATTGGGACTCATTTCAACTCAAAATAGTTCTCCTCATTCAGACCTCTCGAGCTCATTTACACAGATTTTTTTGGCCTAACTAGAGAAAAAACCAAGAAAGGATAAATGTATTTTATGCTGCTTATTGATGATTTTACTAGGAAACTTGGATTTGTACCTTAAAAGAAAATTCGGAAGCATTGAATCATTTTAAGAAATTTAAAGCTCAAGTAGGAAATGAGAAATAATAGAAGATAAGATTCTTAGGATCAGGCAGAGGAGGAGAGGACACCTCAAAAGAGTTTGAGGATTTTTTTAAAGGGCACAACATTAGGAGGCAATACTCAGTGGCTAGAACTCCACAACAAAATGGAGTAGTGGAGATAAGGAACAAAATAATCCAGGAAATGGCCAGAGAAATGTTGGATGAAGGACGTGTGTCTCACATCTTCTAGGGAGATGCAACACAGGAAGCAATCTATCTGTCACATAGAACTCAACTTAGGCCTAATAGTAATATCACTCACTATTAGTTGTGCAAGGGAAGACCTACATTAGTTAAACATCTCAAGGTGTTTGGAGGCAAATGATTAACCAAAAGGAATGATAAGAATCTTGGAAAGTTTGACTCTAGCACCAACGAAGGAATATTGCTCGAGTACTCTACTCGAAGTAAAGAATATAAGTGTTACAATAAGTATACAAGGAAGATTGAGGATTGCATTGAAATGATATTAGTTCAAATAACTTCACATCTTGAGTTCTCAAGAAGAAATATGAACTCAAATGATGAAGAAAATTCAGATATGAGGTCCGTAAATCTAGAAGAAAAGATTCAGATAGTGAAGGTGAGGAAGCAAGCACAACTCCAAGGCCAAAGACACCTTCCAGGTATGTACATAAAGAAAATCTTGAGAGTTGGATACTTGGATATCAAATACAGGTGTCCAAACCAAGAGAAAAAATGTTGGAAATACAAGTTATGCAAGTCTAGGTCTGTTGTCACAGATTGAACCCAAGAATCCCAGGCAAGCAAGTGAAGACAAGTTCTGGGTGAAAGCTATGAACGAAAAACTTTACCATATTGAAAAGAATGACACTTGGGTGCTTGTTCCAAGCCCTACAGAGAAAAATGTTATTGGAACCAAATGAGTTTTCAAAAAAAAATTTAATGAGAAGGGTCAAGTAATCAGGAACAAATCTCATTTCGTCTCCGAAGGGTATGCCCAAATAGAATGGGTATATTTCGAGAAAACCTTTGCACTAGTAACACGACTAGAAGCTATCAGAATTTTCCTTGCTCTTGCCTCCCATAAAAACATCAAGGTATATTAGATAGATGTGAAGTATGAATTTCTCAATGGATATTTGGAAGATGTAGTTTACATTGAGTAGCCAAGAGGATTTATACTCACCACAAATGAAAGGTTCATATGGAAATTGAAGGATGCCCTATGTGGTGTGAAATAGGCTCCCAGAGATTTGTATGAAAGGCTAGATAAATACCTTCACCAACAAGGATTTAAGAAAGACACAGCCGACAAAAATTTATATGTAAAGTCTGAAGGACACCATCTACTAATCATAGTTGTGTATGTGGATGATATAATATTTGATAGCTACAGGGAACAATTGGGGAATCAATTTGAAAAATGTATGCAGACAGAGTTCAAAATGTCCATGATCAGAGAGATTTCCTTCTTCCTGGGTTCACAAATTTCTCTATCTCCACAAGGAGTGTTTATATCCCAATCTAAATATATCAAGGAAACTCCAAAGAAATTTGGGCTTGATGATTGCAAACTAGTAAGCACACCTATAACTACATGGTGAAATTTGTGAAAATAATATGGGACATTGATAGTAAATTAGATTGAATACATATCCATGATAGTAAGCTTGTTGTATCTTATATCTTCAAAGCCAAACATTATGCAAGCTCTGGGTCTTCTTTCCAAATTCTAGACTTTTCTGCGTGAAAGTCATGTTGTTGCTGTCAAAAAGATTTTGAAATATCTTCAAGGAACAACAAAATATGGAATGTGGTATGCTAAGAGAAAATAATTGAAGTTGAAAGCCAACGCTGATGCAGATTGGGCTAGCTGTCTTGATGACAATAAAATCACCTTTGATCACCTTTGGTGCAACTTTCTTCTAAGGGAAACGTGTGGTGTCACGGGTCAGCAAGAAACAAGCCTCCATTTCTTTACTGATTGTTGAATCAGAGTATATTGTTGTTGCTATTATATGCAGATTCCATGGATGAATTAGAATTTAAAAGATATTTAGGTAGAATTGACTAATCCTATTCCAATAATGTGTCATAACACAAGTTCCATCAACATCTCCAAAAATCCATTCGTGCATTCAAAGATTAAGCATATTTCTATCAAGTTCCATTTCTTGAGGGAACACGTTGCAGCCAATATTTTTAGACTTGAACATGTGGCCACTAAAGAGAAAATTGTAGATATATTTACTGAGCTACTGGAAGGAGAACCATTTGAATATCTCATGCAACAGATAGGATTTGCGACTCCTCCTTCCAAATGACTTCATTTTGGTAGGTGGTGGCAGTGACTTAGCATGTGGGATCCATGGAAGAGTGTAATGGCATGGTTCAAGGGGAGAATTCAAGATGTATTCCTTACCATTGATTTTGAAGGGGGAGAATATTACTAGGGCATTAGAGAAGACCATACCTAGCCCGAGGGGGAGTTTATGGTGTTGCACTGACTGCCAAAGGTGAGATTGTTGGACAATTGGTGGTGTCTGGATGGCTAGTGGTTGTGTGAGTGTTAGCATTGATGTCAACCAGAATAGCATATATGCTTGTCACATTATATACTCACAGAAATGGCCCAAGAGGAATCTCATGGTTTTTGCAGTACTTTATAAAGAATTATCATAGTAGCAGGCTTACTGGAGAAGCTATGAAATCATCACTATGGTGGATGGGAGTTCAAAATTCCCTACAAAAGAATAAGACTCAATGAGGAAAGGTTGGAAGAGAGTTTTCAACCATATTAGAGCTAGAAGATGTTTTCAAAGCCTACATCAGACCCACTCCATTGGAAAGTGCTCTGGAAGATCTTTCCAATGATGTGTTGAATCCTAAAAATGGACTCCTAAATCAAAATATATGGTTTGATGAATTTCAAGGACTTGAAGTCCTAAGAAGGTTGATATATCAAAGGTTGGAGCACCTCAGGACCCGATATCGTAACCTCAGAGTCTAGGAACCTCATCGTTTTGGAAGTTGGGGACCTTAGATATTTTGGAACCCAAAATATCGGATCATGTGGCATATCTGAGGTTGGAGCCTTGGGATATCATTAGGACGAAGCCATCGGGACCTTAGAGTATAGGGATATCAGAGATTGGAACCTCGTTAGTTCTTAAGATTTTCATTTCTTTGGAAGCATCGAGGTTTGTTAAAAACAAGAAATACAAAGGATTATGTAACTTCTATGTAAATTCCCCTTGAGAAAATTTACAATGGAATGAGCTCCCATAGTGTTTTTATGCTCAGTCGTGATGAGTCTAAGGAACCAAGGGAAGAGGAGACTTAACAAATGAAGATAAGCCTTTAGAATGAACGAAAGGCCTTAGCACCTAAGGCTAATCCCCTCGTCACAACACTCTATCATATGGGAAAAACAAGAAGGGACTAAGAAAAAGGGGATAGGGACAAATCAAAAGCTCATGACTTTGTAAATATTGTTTTAATAAAAGTTATGATGGATGGAGGGTTTGATATTGTAGCACCCAAAGGCTATCTAACCAGTCACAGTCCTATGAGAAGGAGTACTCTCAGGGACCTAAGCATTGACGGAGTTGAGGACATCAAAACAATGCAATATCATAACATTTAAATTATGTGAGTTATGATACAGAGGGGCTCTGCTATAACGCTAAGCCATTGGTCATAGCTCTAGTACTATGAGAAAGCAATTTCTCAAGGAATTGAAGGTAAAGGGGGCCAAGGATATTGGAGCAGTGAAATCTCATAACACTTTCCCTATGTAAGTTATGATATGTTGGGTTATGATGAAGCAGTATAACGAGTTTAATGGATGTATGATTCGACAACGGAAGAATTGAATGCAGGAATGACACAGTTGCTGTTGAAGTTAGCTAGATTTCTAGAAGACTTTGAGACAAGGCAATGAGGACAACATTTAACAGAGATGAAATTGAGGGAATGAAGGAAGCAATTGGCTACTTCATATACATGCCTGGATGTGCTAAATGAGGATCAAAGTGGCCATCCTTGAGGATTTTCAATATTTGTGGAGAATAAATAACAATGGGAGTCTCGGAGGAGTGTGGAGACCACCTAAGAATTAAATTCTCAACATGGAAATTTAAGCAGTGAGTCAGTGAATAACTTCAAGGTCCATATCTATGTTTAATGCTATGATAGTGTTATGAAACCAGCTCACAAAAATATAGAAAAGATAGATAAATGCCTTAGAAATAAGCCTCTTTGAGGGGGAAACCTCATTTACATTACACAAATGAACAATCCTTGGATGATTCAAATGACAAGACCTCCTTTCTATATATAGGAGTCTAATGGGTCATAATATAATCAGAGCCAACATAACAATAATAATGTAAGGGCACAACAATAAGAATAGTGGGCTTCTATGGGGCACAATAATAACAATATGGGTACTACATGGGCACAACAATATAATAAGGGGGTTGCACTAATAATAATAAGGGGTTACACTAGTAGTATAAGGACCTAACATGCCCCTCTCCTTCAATAAGGTGTTGTCCTCAATGATTGAGTAGTTTTCGGTGCTTCTGTATAGCATTATCATCCTTCCATGTGGAATCTTTAGCAGGTAAGTTCTTCCACTTGATGAGATACTCTGAAATTGAGCGATTTTGTAGCTGTCCACTTCTCGGTTTTGTGAATGCTTCAAGTTCTAATATGATTTTTGCTTCCTTGTCAAGTTCTAGAAATATTGTTGGAATTGGGATATTTGGCAACTTTTGAATGAGTTACCACCCTGCTTCTCCATTCTTCCATTCATGCCTTACTTTGTTTATCAAAATAGGTTGGATAATTATACCAACCTATACCATTTCTACAACCATATGTTCAATTTCACTCCTTTGGGCATATGGATATCTATAAGGCTTGATGTTTGGAGGAACACTTCCTAGAATCAAGTGAATAGCATAATCATGGTCACGAATATGTGGGAGGCCTTTGGGAGTTTCAAATACCTTGGAATGATTGTCCAAGACATTTTGGAGAGCTGGAGAAATATATGATTTCAATGTGAGAACCATTAGTGAACATAATTGTGCAATTATGTCTCATTTTTCTTTCTTTAGAAGATTTTTCATTCCGTTAGAGCTAATTATATTTCCTCATTTCCCTATGATACCCCTTAATTCAAATTCCTTTCCTTTCAAAGAAAATTTCATGAAAATTTCTTGAAAATTAAAAGCTAATGTACCCAAGGATTGTAGCCATTGGACTCCTAGTACAACATCAACACCACCCATTGGAATGGATAGCATTGGGCTATTCAACACATATTCTCCCATGGATAACTTGATATTATGGCACTTTTAAGAACAATTTATGGCTCCTCCATTTACAAGCGTCACATGACACTTTGGTGCTGGATATAGGAAGCAATTCAATTCCTTAGATATTTTGAAATAAATAAAACTATGGGTACTACCCAAATCAATCAAAACTATAACATTTTTTCTTCTTGATATGTCCTTATATATTTATAGTTTCAGGAGTGGTAGTTCTGACCAATGCATTACAAGATATGGTTAGATTCATCTCTTCTTTCTCTGTGGTTGGTTCCTGGTGAGTATCCTTTCCTTTTGATGTTTCTTGATACTTTTCTTCTTGATATTTCACTACTTGAACCTTCTTATTCTTGATATGTCCTTATATCTTGAGAGTTTGAGGAGTGGTAATTCCTACCACTACAATACAAGATATGGTCGGATTCATTTGTTCTTTCTCTAGGGTTGGTTCCCGGTGTATACCCTCTTCTTTTGACATTTCCTGATCCTTTTTGTCATTAGGAGGCCTTTCTTGTAGCAGTTGTGTCCCACCTTCCTTCAAACCTTCCATGTGTTTCTTCAAATCATCCATGCCTTTCTTCCAATTTTCTTTCATACCATTGCTATCAGCTTCCATGGAATAGATAAAACTATTTATCTTTTTCTTCTCTAGAATATCATTTACCCTAATATTCAATTTTTGAAAGTCCTCAATGTGCTCTTCCATTGAACCCTTTTGTTTTATATTTATTAGTTGGCTAAAGAAGGTGTAATTTTAGATCTTTAAGTTCTAAAATTTCTCAATATGATGCTCAGGGAGAAATTTATGACAATTTTCCCAAGGACACCTATTTAGGACGTAATTCAGGAGCCTGCAAAAGCTCTAACTTCCTTACATCATATATCCGAAAATATAGTGAGACATGATCAAAAATTCGGACTTGAGGTTGAGAATGATTTCTTCTCACATGGGTTTTGTTTGTAGCTTCTAAAACTTTGTAGAAAAAAAATTATGGTGAACATTCCACGATGACTTGTTTTCGATGAAATTATGGAGCTTGCAAAAACCCTAACGTTCTCGGATCATATCTATGAAACTATACCAAGACATATATGAAATTAGGACCCAAGGTTCAGCACAAGTTTGTCTCAAATGAGTTTTATGTTTAGATTCAGAAACACCACAGAAAAAAATGTTATAGTGAAAATTCCACAATGACCTGTTTGGAAGAGAAAAACCTTAGAATCTAAAGCTCTGATACCAAATGTTATGAAACGAGCTCACAAAAAGATAGAGAAGATAGAAGCCTTAGAAATAACCCTCTTTGAGGGGGAAACCTGCTTTAAATTATACAAATAAACAATTGTTGGATGATTCAAACGACAATACCTCCTTTTTATATATAGGAGTGTAAGGGGTCAGAATATAATCAAAGCCGACATAAAAATAATAATGTAAGGGCACAATAATAACAATATGGGTACTATATGGGCACAACAATATAATAAGGGGGTTGCACTAATAATAATAAGGGGTTACACTAGTGGTATAGGGACCTAACATATAGGGTTCAACTAGAAGAGACAACAACAAAAGGTGGAGCCATGTCAAAGTACACTTGGGTAGTATGGGTATATGGAACAAAGAAAACTTTGCAATGTGTGTGTATGGATCAAAGCCATAAATTGTAATTGAGAAATTGGGGGAGTTGTGCATCTCATCGAAGTGCTGAGTAGTGAGATGTGTGTGTCTAGACAAAGAGGTCTAAGCACCAAGAGCAGAAAAATTGTTTGTGTAGTGAAAGTAGTGTGAGTGTTATGAGAAGAAAAATGTGGGCAAAGTTGAACAGCATGAAACAAAGTGATTTTCATGTAAAGAATAGTGTGAACTGAACTAAAGTAGGTGTAGTAGAGATCCCATGTGAGTGAAGGTAGATTGTTGATGTTATTCTCTTGTGAAAAATGAGTGAAGAGAAATCGCATGAGACCAAAGGGACTTTGTGAAAAAAGAGTGGACTAAGAGAAAAAGTTGTTTCTACAACAAACCATCTTATTATTTTACTTTTAATGTATATGCCTCTATTTTCAGTTTGAAAATTATATGAAATAGTAGAACATGGGCAAGAGTAGGTTGGTGCCTCTTGGCAAGTTGGTGCTTTCTAGACAAAGGTAATCAATACCTCCTTTGAGTGAGTGCTTACAAATAAACATATGTAATTAAGTAGGTGCTCAATTTGCACCATAAAGAAACAACAATTTGGTGGTTTTTTCCCTCTAGGGTTCCACATGAAAACACTGTGTCAAATGTGTGTGTTTCTCATGTTATTTGTTGTATGACCATGAAAGTTTAACATGATTTCTCACGTCCTTTATGGATGAATTCTCTCACAAGTAACAAATGATAAAAGAGGACTGTAAGCATATTATAAAAATATTAAACAATCTCACTATTACTGATTGATCCCCTCTCTCAGCAATTTCTTATTTCAACATAGTATAACTGACATAGTTCCTTTTCCATAAGTTAGTCTATTGAGTATGAATAAAGTGATAAATCTATGCTCAAATAAAAATATTCCTCATTTTGTTGTGGGTACGAGGGGATGAAATAAAATCAATATTATTTGTAAAATTTTAACGAAGAAAACAAAGAAAACTCGCACTATATTTTTCAGTTTAACAAGCGAGACAAAGAGAGAAAAAAAAGTTTCTCTAATCTTTTTCGTAGGAGTTTTACGAGCCTGGAGAAGGTAACTCAAGGGTTTTTTTTCTTTTAAGGGCAAGAAAAAATGCCAAAAAAGTATCGTCTCATTCTAAGTCAATGGTGCTCAATGCTGCAAAAAATCACTTAAAATACATTAGATCATATGCCAATATTAACAAAATAGTTATCTGGTGAATTTAGAACCAAAGAAGGAAATAATTTCTCACAAAATGAGACTAGATGAATTGATTCATACCTCCATATTGGCTATAAGAAATGATGTAGGCCCTCATTTGTAGCAATCGATGTTGGTGAGAGTTAATGCTCCAGAGAGAAAAAGTAACAACACTTCCTCAAGAAATTGTGAGCTCACCTGGAAGTTGTTTTAGCTTCCGTCAGTTCCAGGTAAGCATGCTAGTCCTCAACTCTCATTTGATTCCTTAATTTATGTTTTTCACTTGTCAATTTACATTTTTAGGCATACCCTAGATGGCTTGTCTAGTAATGTAGTCGCCTAGACTAGGGGGTGCACTAGCACGCCATTCCTGCAAAGGAAGAGAACGCTAGCATGATCTGTGGAGTGAATGAGGTCATGTTAGTTGGAAAACATCTAAGAGAAAGAAAATTTCTTGATTCACTTGTGAAGTATCTACCAATGGATAGGTGATAAGTTACCCCAAAAACCCTTTCCCAAGGATGAAGTGAAGAATGGATCTTGCTTGCTCTTTAAGCAAGGGACTTGGTCCACCAGGGATACAGGGTGAGCATTGGAGGTTTGAGGGAGAAAGGATAGGCTTATGAAAAAGTTTTTAAATCCATATAATCTTTGGAAAACTTGGATTCCAAAATGGTCCTTGAAAAATAATCTTTATTGAGAACTTGGACCACACGCGGCCAAGAGGACCCAAGCCAAGTTCGAGGATGAAATGTCCCAACCAATGATGTTCCTATCTTCGGAAAGGTGAGGGGAAAGGACCAAACCATAATAATTTCTTAAAAACGTTGAATTGATCCTATTGAGGTCTAGCCTTGGTGATGTCTAGGCACAATTCGATCCTAGAGCTAGGGATTGAGATTCTCGGAGATTCCATCATTAAAATTGCCTCAAATTTTGAGGAGAGGGAGGGGCCCCACCAATTTAGTAGCCTATAGGAGATCAAATTTTTTATTTAGGTCAATTCCCAGGGAATTTATGCCCTAGGTAACCTAATGGGGCTATACTTGGGGAAAAAGGGGAAAATGGTTAAAAAAGGGTTGAAATGATCACCATTTTTCGAGGGATTAGTGCCTAGTTCACTTGGGGATATGGATTCATGGATAATGATGATTAAGAACTTGGTGTATTGATCAAATAGGCCTAGAAATTCAACTTTGTCCAATGTTGAGAGAAAGAAAAGCAAAGTGACCTTCAAGCATTTATACTTTGAAAAAAATAATGCAAGCTTCTCAAGATAAATAAATATCTAGGAAATTTCATTCATATAATTGGCCCATTTATTAAATTAGCTTAAACATGCTCAATTCCACATTTCAACAATGTAGCAACTAGCCCTAATTTAGCAGTATGCAACAACTAGACTTATTGGCCCATACATTAAATTAGCTAAAACATGTTCAATTCCACATTTCAACAATGCAACAACTAGCCCTAATTTTAGCAGTATGAAGCAACAAGAGCAATAACATCAAAATTTAATTACAAAGTTATAGTTTATATCCAACCATCATTTCATTTTCTCAATAAAGCTCCAAGACAAGAGAAATAGTCTACATCCATACATCAAAATTCATCCATCTCCAAAAATATCCACCAAGGAAAAAGTTGCAAAAATTATTTATGATTACAGAGATCCCAAGTCAAGTGATGATACAAATGAATGTATCTAACATCAATATATACCCTCCTAAGTAGTTCTAATTAGCCTATGGGCCCCTAAAGATAAAATAATGTGCAAATAATAACTCCTAATGGTGACAAGCCCACCATACTAACTCATAATGTAAGAGAAAGCCTCATACGAGGCCATATAATGATGTATGCATGTCGTAAGGTCCTCCAAAGGCTCAATAACATCATGAAGTGCCATATTAAGGAATAAATTCCTTGAAATATGATGGGAAAGGGGTTGGACCCTTGTTCTCCAGGTAGTAGACCTGTGGTTCTCTCAGTGGGTTTGAGGGCACATTAAGGACCCCATGGCTCTCCATATGAATCAAAGATGTCTTTAGATCCTCTGTAATGGTCTAGATGGTGGAGTGAATGTTGTCATGACATTGTACAAGTGTTGGGACAACAGCCAAGAGTGTGGGGCTCCTCTGGGGGCATACTGAGCATAGTGTACCAATCGTGTCACCATCATCCCAAAAGTGGATTTCTAGTAGTCTTTGAGCATCCATGAAGATCTGTGGAGTGTTGTCTACTATTGTGGAGGTCGATGGTTCTTTACGCACACCCTACATGTGCTAATGTGGACCTCTAGGGGTGAGGATCCCATATAGGGAAGCCAAACTAAAATAGAAACCACCTACAATCTTGCATAAGATCCAATGTGTCCCCCAGGCTTCTAGTACAATCAGTCATTAGAATAATTCAGTAAAGGAGCTTACAGACAATGGATAACAAAGTGGGTACTTCATAATGATATGCCCTTCCATAGTTGTCTTTGGCATGTGCTAGTGTCACCAAGCTCCAAAGGGGGTTATCCAAGTACCTTATTAGGTGTTTTCAACCCTTAAAGGGGATAATATGTCCAAGGTACATCCCTCTAATGGGGGTGGCAAGTGACAAATAAGTGGAATGGAATAGGGAGTGAGAGGGGCAATCTTGGGCCACATAGTGGGGCATAGAGGTAGCTAGATAAGGGGAATCCCACACCTCGGTGTGTAATGTATATGAGGGAGAAATCATGGTACATAGGGTGCTCCAGCCTTGATTTTTCCATGCATATTCATATACCTTTAGCCTATTATGAATTTAATTTAATTAAATGCTTAGGGCTCAATGGAGAAGATCATGATGTGAAAGATATAGCAGTGATTACCCCCTTTTAGGTATGGTATTTTATTTCCCTCCAGTGGTTGGGACAATCATGGGTTCTTGAATGGTAGAGGAGGATCATCTAGGGCCTATGGAACTAGGTTGATGACCAATGATTGGGGTAGAGCTCACATAATTCCACACGCTAATTATTTTTGTCTCGACCATCTTTTGTATTTTATGGTACAATTTCCTATTAAATGTGGTCATTTATGTTTTTCACTTTTTCTTTTAATTTATTCAACCTTTGGGGCATCATTCTAGGCTTGACCCAAGTTGGGGGAAAGGAGATAGTGAGGCTAGTCCATGTGGACCCAGAATGGGAATTTGGGCCCAGGTGGGGAGAAACAATGAATGGGAATATAGCGAGTGGAAAGGGATTGATATGTGTAGATAAAGGAGAGGGACCAAGCACCCAAAATTGGGGTTTCCCATGTAGTACCACCCTAGAAATAAATTTTCAATCAAGGATATCCCATAGGAATAAGATCCAAGGGTAACAACCAAAAGAGGTCAAGGGGACATGAGAAAAAATGAAGCCCACTCTTTCAGCCAAATTCCCGGATCAGTATATACTTAGAAATATCCATGATAAGTAAACCCAATACTCAATTACTAAATGAAAATACATACCTTTAAATTCAGGAGGCCCACCTTCAAATATATGATCAATATAGGTGGGTGAGGGACCACATAGTTGGCTTAGGTGGTAGAGAAATGACACAATGAGCTAGTAGGAGGCATCAAGGGGATAGTGGCTACTAGATGAGGCTCATAATGGAGAAACATTTCTCCTAGGGATACCACCCATGAAGTGTTGGGTAACATCTCGCTCCCACTAGGAAGTGATCTCTCGAAGAAGTGGATAAGGCTTCTTGAACGGGAGGTCACGAGAACTCCAACAATATCTTGGTCACTATAGACCTATTATCTGCACATGGCAAAGATCAAAGCCACGGGGTGACATTTTTTTCATGGTGTCTTATGATCACCCATGCTTAATGTTGGGCATGAGATCCCCCAAGGGGAGTTTTGGGGCTTAAAACCTAGATTTTGATCAAATCCGATGTAAAGACTCAACGTTTTGTGGGCGTGGAGCATCAAGATTGTAAATGAGTCATAGGGTTGTCCGCTCTCATTTTTGTAATGTAATTTCGGCTTTAGAAATCTACCCATGGTCCATGTACCATGGGATTGTATAAATAGAGCAATGCTCTAAGTTGTAAATCACCAAATGATAGTCATGAATGAAAGATGAATAATTGAGTCTTATCTAAGTGTAGAATCAAGTCTTTGGGTTGTAGAGTAGGAGAAGGCTTTGCATCTAAGTGCACAGAGGGCTAGTAGTCTGCAACTTAGTGGGTGGACCCGTGTAGCTGTGTGCACGGAGTGAGTCAAGTCTTTAACCTTTGGAGAAGTAATAAAGGGAAGTTTTACATCATTTCTCTATATATTTTTCCTACTTTGTGAATTGAATGTATCAGATATAAATTGCATTTATATTGTTTATATGATGTGCAAACTTATATGAATGTGTTGATAACGTAAATATAAGAAAAAGTATCTGTTACGTGAAGATAACTAACTGTTATAAGACGATAAGTAAGATAGGTGGTGTAACTTGGGGAAGGAGTGCAAATCGCTGCTAGGGAAGTGCAAAATCACCTTAGCCACTAGTTAGGGCTACGCGAAGGTGATTATAATAGATCGTGAAGGTCTCGTAGGATAGGACAACCCAACAAAAAGTGCATGAAGAGGTATGGTGCTTAAAATGTAAGGGTCAGGGTCATGATAAGGACCACTACCCTGTGATCGTGAATTACCTCAAGAGAGAAGGACCGATGTCATTAAGACTAGAAGCACAAGCGAGACCTAACACGTCACCTGCTTTGTGGTGCATGATTTTTCAAATAGGAGGAAAGCATGTTACGGACAACTTACCATTTGTTATATAAGTACATGCAGAATTCGCAACAGTTGTTCTGTAAGTTTTGTAGATCGGTAGGACATGATGAGCGCACTTGTAGAAGCTATGAGCTGATGTTGGATAGAACTCCCACCTATAGAGTTGAGGATGAAACGTGGACCCTAAACCAGAATGCAGGAGTGGTGCAAACTAGATTTCAGGGGCGCAAACGAGGCTAAGGTGGAGGACTCGAAAGAGTTTGTGGATAGTTGATATGCTACAATTATGGAGGGATAGGACATTATGCTCGTGATTGTACAAACCCAATGCATCCATCATGTCTGTATTGTACCTTTTTTGATCATGAGATGGAACATGCTCCTAGGCTAATAGGTAGGATACATGACAAGGGAGCACTACCGCCTCCCCCGACTCATAACTTATAGATGATGAGGTCTGAGTCGCGTGAGGAAGATCCAAATGTGAACATTGTGCTCCAAAGTGGAATCATGATGAGAGATGATAAAGGCAAGCAACCCGAAGATAGTACTTGGTTTTGCAAGGCTCTGATGAAAGAAGCAGAGCTTGATTTGGAGTGCGCTAAGGAAACCTTCATGGAAGCTAAGAAGAGCTTCATTGATGCCTCCACCTCAAAAAACAAAGATAGCCTGGAGCTAAAAATGGACCCATATATGCTTATGACGTTCCTCGAAACATGTATGAAGCTACTGCATGAGAGTAAGGCTATAAAAGATTTGAACTCAATAACAAATACACTGGGATTGCACCAGGAGAACTGCATGTAGTACAGAATATTGGAAAACAAAAGATTAGGACAGGGAGAGAAATGAGGCTAACCACACAAATTGGAGAATATGAGATGGACCAAGTAATTTTGGACTTAGGATCAGATGTGAATGTTATGATGAAGCAGACATGAGAGCGCATGGCGAGCCCTATACTACAATGGTCTTCTATCTAGCTATGAATCGTGAACCAACAAAAGATGATACCTATGGGGAGACTGTAGAGAATCACTGTGGATATTGTGGGAGCAAGCATGCTAGTAGACTTTGAAGTGATAGAGATTTTTTATTACAACAATCCCTACCCCATGCTCTTAGGAATTGATTGGGCCACTAACATGAATGGGGTGATTAATCTGAGGAAGCACGAGATTATTTTTGAGAAGAAGTCTTTGCTCGTAGCTATATCTTTGGACCCTGCGGAAGGATCATGCTATACAGAGCCGGTTCACAACTATGAAATTGACGATGATTTCAATTGCATCTACAAAATAGCTACACAAGAGAAAGATTGGGTAAATCCCACCGTGGACAGAGGATCTCATGGGAGCATGAAAGCTCCTATACTTTAGATTCAGATGAGGAGATAGAACAATGGTAGAACCAGTTACACCAGGTAACCATGCCTAATTGTAACATTATGAAAAGGTCACTACACTATGTATCGACAGAAGTGAGATATTTACCTACATGTCATGGTCTAAGTGAGGTAGATGCTTTCTTGGACAGATTCAAAAGGGAGGTGTTGGAAAAGAAACTTTTCCAGGCCTTGAATTGTGTACTACATGCTATGCTCATAAGGTGGTGGGGTATGCACAACGGAAGCTTTGAAGACTGGCACGCAAGTAGGAAAATGTTGCACTCACAGTTTGGGAAAGCTATAATGCAATGGGCAAATAAGTATAACGGATGGAATGGTCCGCCCGCACATCTGTCCAGGTGGGTACATGCATATGGTAAACAACCTGCACGGATGCACATCAGCTTTGCATTCGGAAATATGGTTAATAAGCCTTTGTTTGGGGGGAAATGCATGAATGGTTCCTCAAGTTGGAATGACAGAGTGTGGAGAGAACGAGCATGCAAAAGGTTATCCATGTGGAAGAATTTAACGAGGTGTGCAGAGCGCTGAAGAAGGTATATAATGCGTAGCGAAGTGATTGGGACTTGCACGTACTAGTATTTGAACTGGCTTATAGAACGATGTCTAAGAAACTTATCGAACAGACAACTTCTAGGCTCACCTATGGAGAAAATGTTGTAATATCGATGGAGTCTACCATGCCTAGTTCGTGCATAGTAGTGCCCATAGATATGACGGATTGCGGAGCCTTGGAAGAAGAGATTGCACAGATGGATGAAGAAGAATGCTTGGGACTTGATGAAGAGATTCAACAGGGTGATCTTAGGCTCCAAGAACTCATGAAGGAAAGAGTTTGATTAAGGGTGAAAAGTGCCATGATGGAAGAAGAAGTCAAGAAGCTTGAGGAAGGAATAAAGAAGGACTTTCTTGATAAAAAGACCGTGGTGATAAGAGAGGAGGTACATGGTTCCATTTACAAATTTAGGAGCTACCGCCAAGAGTTAATCAGTATGATGCATTGGGTCAGGTTGTATATTACTAAAGGGATCACCGATGGTAGCGCAATGCAGAGAGTAAAGTTAAAAGGTGGAATTTTCCCAGGAAAAGTCATTGATGGTTAGTTAAAGCCATATAGAGGTGGCTCGACCACCTAAGTAGCTGTGGGAAGCACAGGCTTAGCACTTCAGGCAATTGAAAGGAGGCATGAAACTATAAACTACTCTACCTAAGAGCTATGTGATGAGAGGACTATGCAAAGTTACCAACATCTAATACATTATGTTGGTATGCAAAGACCTACTGCTCAGGCAATTCCGTCTTATCCTGGGTATGCTTCACCTAACCTAAATCAATAGTTGCCTTTTGTGGAAACTCTAGAATTATCAGATATGAACCGGCTAACGAATGATCCAATTGCATACGCCCCTTGGTGGCCAACGATTCCTCATAAGCACCCCTTCGATATTCCTAAATTCAATGGAAATCCATCCAAAGATCCATCGAATCACGTAATGACTTTTCATTTGTGGTGCTCATCTAACACTCTTAATGATCATTCGATTAGACTTCACTTTTTTAAGAGAATTCTCACTGGTCCGACAAAAAAATGGTATATTGAATTTCCTAGAGCTTCTTTTGATAACTTCAGTGTCTTTGCCACTACTTTTCTAACTTACTTTTGGTTACCCATAAGGTATGGAATGGGAATAGAACTCCTTACCAATTTTAAATAGACCATGGCTACTCACATATCTGATCATATTCATGAGTGGTGATGTCGTTGTCGAATGGTAAAGATGTATGTCCCTGATCAGCTTTTAGCTGAGTGGTTTATCAAGTCCTTATTGCCTTCTATCACTGAGGACGTGGCGAAAGGAGGAGTTGTCACTGAAGAGCAAGTCATTGCTCGTGCCCAATATTTAGACTTGATCTATACTTAGTCTGACACACTCTACGACAAAATTCTTGACACTCCTAGACTAAAATTTTATGTTCCTCCCCCTCCTAAATCGAACAGGGATTGTCATGCCGGTGACGGCGTGATCAGGACCTCAAGAACCCAAACCACAAAGGCTCCATCTGGTCAAGCCCTTGCAGTTTCTAGTTAAAAAGCAAATGGCAAACCTCTTGCCTCAGAGATTGATGTCGTGTCATCTGATAAGGGCAAGAATCCAAAGCAACGAGAGAGCAAGAAGAAAGGGAAAAATAATAAGAAGAAATAGGAAAATTCAACTCCTGAAAACCCTACTGGGAAAAATAAACCTCGTCTTCCATGTTACATATGTAATGAGGAGCATTAAATGAAATATTGTCCACATCGAGCTGAGGTCACGAATTTTTTAAAGACTTCAAGTACCTCAGCAGTGTTGACTGATCCATTTCCAAACCCAGAAACTAATCTAGTTGGTATTGATCATCCTTCCACATCCCAAGTGCTTATGTTATCCATCTCAAAACAACAAAATGATGCTTTAATATTGACAAGGAACAAAGGTTACAGGAATCCACCATCATCAAACAACCAGGCTATAGGTCAACCTAGTAGTTCGACGACGACTTCACCAAAAGTTTTTCCACCCATTATTCCTAAATTAACTATAAAGCCGCCAAAGGGAGTCGTACATAAATTGACATTTAATACTCATGCTCAAGCTATGCAAAATTATAATATAGTGGAGGATTTGGCTCAATCACCATCCGCTACGTCAACACTTGAGGTACTACAGAATTGCCCCTCCCAAAAGCAGGCTTTGTTATCAGCAATAGGTGGGATTGATCTGGTGGATTTCAATCTTGTGGCTTTTAATCATAAAGGATATACACCTCAGTTACCAGCCCAACTCCCTTTCCTTATACAGGTAAAAGCCCTCAATAAAACTATTCATCGAATGATCATTGATGAGGGGGTATCCACCTGTATTATGTCAATGAGTTGCTAGAAAACATTAGGTTCACCACCCTTGTCGCGATCATCAACAACATTAAAAGCATTCAATTGAAGAACATACATGCCATATGGAATTTTAAGTAACATGCAAGTTGAACTGGGGGAAAAGATAATAGAGATTGAAGTTGAGGTCATTGATGGAAACCTTGACTACAATATCTTACTCGCAAGGCCCTAAATTTATTCTATGGTTGCCGTTGTGTCTACATATTTTAGAAAGATTGCATTTCCCTTCCAAGGTGGAATTACAATTGTTGACCAACTAGCCTTCTTTTCTAACAATTCACAAGCTACTGGAAGCATTCCATTGATCTATGGAAGTTCTCAATTTCTTCAAAATGTTAGAGTAGGTCTCTTGAAAGACCCATCCTTAATGGGTACTTTTGCCCTCCTGCCTCCAACTGGACTTGCGGAGGTGGCCACAGTGGAAACTTGTCATATGATCTCTTCTACATCATCTAAGATTAACAAGAACTCTGATCATTTTGATAGTGTGGATCACCACGAATTTTTTCCCCCAAGCCCCATAGAATCTTTGTAGCAATCAATTTTCTGGGCCTCGGCAAAAAACCCCAATCAGCACTCAATGAGTGTTTGGATAGATAGGTCTCTAGAGCATGGTATCTCTTTCAATCCATGGTCTCATATACATTTTATATATGAAGGAATCATCCAATTGATGATGATAGGAGAGACGTTGTGGGAAGATTGCCACCATCGTTCCCACCTTCAACATAATAATGAAGATTATTCAAGCAACCTTAATCATCCTTCAATTTTTTATTTTCTATCAAATATTGTAAATACAGTGGATTCTGAGTGAAATCGGTCCAATATTGAAGAAACTATCACCATTAATATCTCTACCAAAACTAATGTTGTAGAGAATATTCATGTTGGCAAATTTTGTTCTCCATCAGAACTGGAAATTTATTGTGCTCTCTTTCGCGAATTTAGAGATGTCTTTGCATGGTCATATGAAGAAATGCTAGGCATTGACTTGAGAATTGTTGAACATGAAATCAAGATGTATCTAGATGTCAAACCAGTATGACAATGGCTTCAACCTGTCCATCCTACCATACGAGTTTCCTTGTTGGTTATGTGATTGGTCTGACACACCATTCATCTTTGTCTATTTGGTGGACGAAGCTAAGGAAGTGTTTTGTCTTCTCCGCAGACGAAACAATCCTATGTAACCACAGAAGTTTCCATATGGTTACAGGAGACTCTCCTTTTCATCATGTTGGGGGCATGCAAACCTTTTCCAATTTCATTGTTTAGCTTTTTAACTTTTTAGATTTTTAGCTTTTTAGCTTCTTAGGTTAGGTGATTGGTCTGACACACCATTCACCTTTGTCTATCCTATGGACAAAGCAAAGTAAGTGTTTTTTCTATTCTATAGATGAAACCATCCTACCTAACCTCAGTAGTTCCTTAGCTTTTTAGTCTTTTCTAGCTTTCTAGTTTTGTCTTTTCTAGCTTTTTAGTTTTGTCATTTCTAGCTTGCATAAAAAGAAAAACTAAAAGACTGAGCATATGTTATCGCATGGTTCAAGCTTGTCAAAAAATAAACCTACCACCAAGCATAGTTCCCCATGGTTCAATAACCTTTGTGATTGCCATGCTATCAACCTTTTAAGCCTTGGTTGTGTTCCCACCATCACCTCTTTTCTTTTGGCCAATCATACACTTACACTTGATTGTTTACCCCTTTTTGAGGAACAGCCATGACAAGTGGTTTTGTTAGCCAACCTCTTTGCATCACCATGTTTTGTGAAGTTCCAAGCTTACCTAGAACCAGTTGCTGCCCCAGACACCACTCGTTCCTCAAAAACAGTTATAGACATGTTTGGGCACTTCAACCCCAATCTTATATGTTGATAAAATAGGGCTATTTAACCCCTAAAAGAGTTGTTTCATACCCTAAAAGATCATGGTCAATTGATTACATCATTGCCCTAAAGTTCCACCTGAAAAACCATTCAGAACTGGACTAAACTGGACCATACTGACCGCTTCACTGTTATTGTGCGATGCATACTGACTTCTACACTAGCTAGGTGAAATGCATACTGATGAGGCCTTATGTAGGGTGTGATGAGTGAGGATGGACAAATGTCCGAGACATTTTTCTAAGTGGATGCTCATGGAATCTTCTAGAAACTTCTCCTATAACACTTGCCTTTCTGAATTCACCTAGGGATGAGTAAGAGATCCAAGAAATCTCCAAGTGGAACCAAATGCAACAAGTGGAATGACAGTATCAAAACCCCAGAGATGACTCACAACCTTACACACATCTATAAATGGATCCCTCATCTGAGAGCTCTGGAGGCTAGAATTTTCTAATTTGCAAGGAAGTGCTAATAGTTTGTATATGAGGAAGAGCATTATATTGTTTGTGTGATCTTGCTTTTCATGAGGTGGAGAGGGCTTTGATGCTGGGGGGATGATGCTAGATCAGACAACTCGGTTGTAATTCTCCCTTCTATTTAATAAATTTCTTTGAGTTTTCTTCCATATAACTGTGCAATTATGAATTGCTTTGACGATTCTTTGTTACTATGTTTCTACAGGTACTCTCCAAGCGGGATAAGTACAAAGAGGAGTTGCAAGCTCTGCCAAGGGAGAGAGAGATCAAGCAAGGAGTTAAGCGGAAGATATAGGTTGGTTCCTTTGTCATTCTCTTGTCTATTATACATAGAAGAAATCATAGATTGCTTTAAACTATTGTTTCTAAAGTAGCTTCCAAACCTAGAGGGATAGTCAATCGAAAAGACACTAGTTTTCCCAAAAACACTTTGGTACCAGAACCAAGACCTCGTTTTGGTGTATAATGCGCAGCAGCCAGGCAAATGTCCAAAGCAGTGAGAAAATGTATATGGAAGTGGTCTGCAGTGGCGGTGGTGGGAGCGCTAGTGGTATTGGCCAGAAGGATTCGTGGTGAAAGGGCCTAAGCTTCCATTCTCTAAAATATCTGCACCATTTAAGATCACAATTTTTGATATATAATTGCCTCCTATGTACTTATTACACTGCTATTTTGAATATGTACTAATTTGGTATGTGAGTTATGCAACTCTGGTTTCTGGTCGTAGTACATTCTAAATGAACCAGCATATTGCGTATTTCCTTAGTGACGAAACTTCATATGGTGGATTTAAGACTGCTAGTTTTAATACACTATTGTTTTAATTATCCCTCATTATTGTTTTTCAAAGTTAAATAGAGTTTTCCACCAGAAGTACAATTTTTTACAGTATATTGCCAAAAGTATTTTTTTACATGTACACAAATTTTACAATGTATTCAATCATATCCATTGTGGGAATAGTTCTCACTGGCAAGGAGAACTATCCTGAGTGGTCTTGAATGATAAAACACACCCTCATTTTCGATGATTTGTGGAAAGGAGTATGTGTTGGAGATGGAGAAAAAGATCTAGAACAACCTACCTTAGATAAAGAGTTTGCCATTTGGGAAAATAAGAATAACAAAGTCTATGCATTAATTACAGCATCTGTAAGTGAAGAGGTGAGTAGCCATATTTCACCATTTTCAACTACTTTCAAAGCCTTACAAAAGTGAAAAGAACTCTATGACTCACATTCTACACTTGAAGTTGTTCAACTCATGATTAAACTCTTCACTCTTGAATTACAAAATAATGATCCTCTTGCTCTTGCATCTGAAGTAAAATCTATAATGCATGATATCAAAGCCACTACGGTTGAATTGGATATTCCTCTTATTGCTTTTCTCAAGGCACTTTATCCTACTTACTCCAATTATATTGATTCATTGCAAGGAAATGGAAATCTCAAAGATATTACCTTTGACTCTCTTGTGAAAAAAATTTCTAAAAGAGAGAAATCTTTTGGAAAGAAGACAACCCACGAATCTTCTGAAGAGGCTATGTGCCTTGCTCATAAAGAAAATAATCTTGCCCAAGATTCTTCCAAACGAAGAGGTGGTTGAAGTGGAAGAGGAAGATATTTCATAAGCAAGGGGGCAGACACTCTCAAGGAGAAAAGGTAGATTTTAACTACATACGCTACAAAAGAAATCGATCACATGGTGCCTCCACATGCAAGTTACCTTGGGAAAAAATTAAGCAGAAAACAAACCAACCCAAAGGTAAAATTAATGAGATAGACAAAGGTAAATCACCTGAATCCACTCATTATGTTGTGGCACAATGTAATATTGGAGTAAATGAAGACTTATTTAATGCTTCACTTGCTTCTTGGAAAAATGATTGGTTGCTTGATTCAGGAGCAACTTGCCACATGACTCATAGAAAAGATTTTTTTGAAGAATTTACTAACAATGTTGATGGAGCAGTATACTTTGTAGACCAATAAAAACTCAAGCCATCAGGGCTTGGCACAATCAGGCTCAAATTGCCTGGTCTTCGAGACTTTCTTCTACATCATGTTCTATGTCTCCCATAGCTGAACATAAACTTGTTGTCCTTGGTCTACATCTACCAACAAGGTCACTCCATTCATATGTTTTATGGAAAGCTTGAGGTGAGAAAAGCATTTGACCACTCACTTGTCATGACGGGGGTAGAAGAAGAAACGCTTCTCAAGCTATACGATACCTATGCTCATGCACAACATTTCTCATACATCTCACATTATGAAGAAGGTAAACTTCCTTCAAGTTTATTATGGCATGTTAGATTTGGACATTTGAACTATGACAACCTTCGCTTGTTGAAGAAAAATGGTGTTTCTAGTTTGCCTACAATTCCTAGGAAACTTAAGCAATGTGATGCTTGTATTCTAGGAAAGCATAGCAAACAATCTTTTCATGATTCACATTCAAGAGCACATAGAAAAATTGAACTCATTCATTTAGATTTATGTGGTCCAATGCCTATTCCTTCTGCAAATGGAAATAAATATATGATGACATTTATTGATGACTACACCATAATGTGTTGGGTTTATTTATTGAAGAACAAATATGATGCTTTTCAAACATTCAAGAATTTTCATACATGGATTGAAAATGGTGCACAATCTCCTATTGGCTCTATTCACACTGATACTGGAAAAGAATATGCTTCAAATGAATTTGAAAACTATCATTGCCAACATGGGATCAAACATCAAACAATTGTGCCTTATAATCCCCAACAGAACGGTGTAGTTGAAAAAATGAATAGGACAATTTTAAATATGGTGCGCTCGATGATGTTTTTCAAAAACGTAAAATTGATGTTTTGGGCTGATGTAGTTCTATGTGCTATATATATAAAGAATATATGTCCATCTAATGCTATTAGAAACAAGACTTCATATGAAATGTGGTATGGGCATATTCCTTCGGTAAAGCATCTTAAGATCTTTGGTTCCACCTGTTATGCCTTGATACCAAAGGTACATAGAAACAAACTTGGTGCAAGAAGTCGTAAGTGTATCTTCCTAGGGTATTCAAACACCTCCAAAGCATACCATCTCTATGATGAAATCAATAAAAAGTTTGTTGTATCTAGAGATGTAATATTTCTTGAATCATCCAAAACTGACAATGTTGTTGAGGGGCAACTTGATCACTTGGATAGATTCGCAAATGCAAAATAATTTCAAGAATTTGATAATCAGATTCCTCATCTTGAAAGGGGGATTCCTATACTAGATCAACCTGTGGAATCCTCTTCTGAACAACTCTCTGCCTTGCCTGAAACTCCAACAACGGATGATACTTTAGGTGATGTGATTAATAGAATTGGGAGACTCAATCTTGATTCAATCCAAACTCAATCAATGGAGTAGCTTGGATCATCTGAGAAAGGTCCCCCAAAGTGGCTGACAAAGACACTTGAAAGTGTTCATCCTGATGAGGCTGGAAAAACAAGAAGTAGAAATTAAAACAGGGAAAATGGAGGTGATGTAGATGACTTTGATTCACTTATTGATATGGATGTTTCTTATGATTGTGAATTGAATTTGTCCATAGATTTTGAACCAACTTCCTTCAAAGAAGTTGCTTCTCATGATAAATGGAAATAATTGATGCAAAAGGAGTATGATGCCCTCATAAATAATGGCACTTGGAAGCTGGTTGATCCACCATTAAGAGCCAAACCAATTGGCTACAAGTGGGTCTATAAGAATAAGTATAAAGTTGATGGCTCACTTGACAAGCACAAAGCCAAGCTTGTGGAAAAAGGTTTTGCACAAAAGGAAGGGGTCGATTATGAGGAGAATTTTTCCCCCTCAATGAAATGGGCTACCATCTGGACACTCTTTGCCCTAGTAGCTCAGAACGGTTGGAAAGTCCATCAAATGGATGTAAACACTGCTTTCTTGAATGGAGATCTAAAATAAAATGTTTTTATGTCCCAACCTAAAGGATTTGTTGTGAAAGGACATGAACATAAAGTATGAAAACTTGAGAAATCCTTGTATGGCCTCAAACATGCACCGCGAACTTGGTATGAAAAACTAACTGAGCATCTTCTCAAACTCAATTTCAAACATTATGATCTTGATCATGCAACTTTATTTGTCGAGAAAGTTGGAAAAATAATTGTATATCTTGTGGTATATATAGATGATCTTTTGATGACATGGAACAATGAAAGCTACATTGCATCCATAAAGAAGGAATTGAGGAAAGGTTTTGAAAAGATTGATTTGGGCTATGTTCATTACTATCTTGGTATTGAAGTAACTCAACATCTGAAGTCCATATTTCTTTCTCAAAAGAAGTGCATTGGATATGTATTGAATAGGTTTGGCATCACAGAATGCAATCCTCTTACTACTTCAATGGCACAAAACTTAAAGCTCACATCCATTTAAGGAAAAGAATTTGAGGATGAAATAAAGTATAGACAGCTTGTAGGAAGTCTCAACTACCTAACTACTCCCATACTAGACATTTCGTTTGCTATTGGAATCCTCTCCAGGTTTATGCAAAAGCCTTGCGAGGTACATTGGTCTACTACAAAAAGAGTTCTAAGGTACTTGAAGGGAATTCAAGACTTTCGAATCAGGTATACATAGGTGGATGACTTTAGCTTGATTGGATACTCTGATTCAGACTTCAATGGACCCAAATAAATTAGGGTATCTACTTCAGGTTATGCTATGAGTCTTAGATCAGGAGTTATCTCCTAGACATCACGCAAACAATCAGTTCCAACGAATTCCACAACAGAAGAAGAATATGTGGCAACAACTGAGGAAACAAAAGGAATTGTGTGGCTCAGGAAAATTCTTAAATATTTGCACGTAAAACACTTATAATCGACTCCACTCATGATTGACAATACCTCAGCAATAAAGTTGGCCAAGAACCCAAAGTTCCATGATCGAATGAAGCACATCAATAGTAAATATCATCTGATTTGACATCATGTTGACACCAAAACAATCTATCTATGCCATTGTTCCACTAATGAGCAAATTGCAGACATCTTCACCAAAGCGCTTAGAAGAGAAAGGCTTGAGACAATCAGAAAAATGCTTGGACTCACCAACATCCCTTCAGATTAAGGACGGGAATGTTGACAACTAATCATCAGGATTGGGTGAATAAGTGTAACCGATGTAAATAAATAATGGAAAATATGAAGAGTCACTGGGAGATGAAATGAACAGTCTCTCCCTCATGTATATAATAAAGACCAACTTGAATGAATATAACGAATTGTTTTTGAGGAGTTACTGCCTGGTCTGACAAAAACCCAACAATGCAAAATGGATAGAGATTGGGCAAGTTAGGTAGTTGTATCCTCACTTAAACAATGCTTGAAAGCCAACTTTTGGTGGTCCAAAATCCTTTTCAGTGGGAAGGCATGATCCAAATGGATCCGAGAAACACTCTCTGTGTCTTAAAAACTCTGAAAATCATGCCAAAAAAACCAAGGAAACATCGCCTAAGGAAGCCTTTTAATACACTATCAGGAGGAAAAAACTTGTGAAACTAATGAAAAAACAGAGTAATGGAGCCAAAACCAATAATACACAGTAACCGCCTGATCTGGCTGATTAACAGTCCAGATTGCATCAGTAATCGCAATCAGCGGTAACCTTTGGCAGAGATCGGCAAGATCTACTTAAGAATTGCGATGGTGAGCAATGATATCAGCGCTTAACACATATATATGGCAATGAAGATTGGCGGAGTTAATATGGACCATCGATCAAGCACACAAATCAATGGCCCATATTAAATCACAGGATCACTATCGGAGGAGTGCTTACGATGGCCCGGGGGTTGTTGCGATGAGTAATTGCAATATCGCAATTGGAGCAACCATAATGTGCGACTTGATAAACTGGACCCAACAGGTTTATTGGTAATGTTTCATAAAGTTTGAGATCTGCAGCAAACACATTTTCATTGTATTTTCACGAATTTTTTTATTAAGCAAAATACGAAGGAGGAAGGCCGAAGCGACAAGCCAGACCCAAAACGGCTCCTTAAGGCTATATATTTTCATATCTGCCATAAGCCATTTCTTACATTATTTTCATGATTTTAACATATTCTAAAAACACAAACGGGGCTTTGGAGTAGGGCCATTGCAACATATGATGGTGACTTATAAGCAAACCTGATAGAAGAATAGGGTGGATCTAAGGACCTTTGAAGTTCGATATATTGAGTTTTGGCAGATTTTCTTAGTTAAAATCCATTTTCCCTATTTTTTAATAGAGCATGGCTATTCCAGGAGTTTCAGAGGCCCGAGGCACTCAGGCATTATAGAATGGGTGGCCACCTCCTCTCTATTCATTAAGCAATGATTGTATCATGCTAAGAGAGGGATTCAAAGTGGATAGAGGCCAAGGAGACCGAGAGGCGGGAACTTGAAATGAACAGGAAATGTTGACTTTAAAGCCACAAATAGATAGTGCAGTAGAGAGGCGGTATTACAGGAAAATGCCGAGACAGAGTTAGCACAGAGACAGAGAGCATTGAGGGAATCTTTGTACTCATAGAGAACTTGAGAGGTTCAAGTAAGGTTCTTGTTATTGTATTCTCTTGTGCGTGAGGCTCAAATAGAGCTCACTGTTGTAAAAAGAACTTTGCTTGAATACATAATAGAGAGGCCACCACTAAAGGTTAGACTAGGAGATGTAGCCTAGGAGTATTGGGTGAACTCCTCATTAAATTTGTTGCGTCATGTGTTGCCTATTATGTTTTTTTGTTTACTACTTCTGTGCATTTCACAATCTTATTGATCCATTGCATAAAACAACATATACTAGTCCATGCACATAAGTCTATAATACCTTATTATTGTCTTAGATCTCATTATCAGATCAGACATGGAAGCAGACAATAGAATGACCTATGAGTAGGGAAGTTTGAATATTTTACTTACTATATATAATTTGAATGTGTTGAATAAACTTGTGTTTTCGTGTGACCTAAATATGCATATTAGAATGTTATTTTCATTTGATCATTTAAACCAGTATATGATCGTATTTGATAACAATTGCAAGGGTTTGACAATATTTCACTTATTGACTTAACTTAGTTGGCTTGGATAACTAATGACGCCATAGAACTTTGACATGATACTTGATCGTTCATATATATGCTTTGGGTTATGGATTGATTGAATTCACAGTGATAACAAACTAGGTTTTTGTACTGGATCACTGATGACTTGCCTCGATGGCAGTACTATATGGGCATAATGATTTTTAGTGACTAAAATTGGTAATCAACAGTGATTCTACATTGGCATCATTGGCTTTGGCACATTTGTTGAAGAATATAAAAGTATGATTTAGTATGCAATGATCTGACCATGAATGGATGAAACTTATACGACTTATCTTTGATGTATGTATTTGCAGCTAGTGACAAAATAATTATTATGATCATGTGGATGACTTGATGGAATTTCATATTGGAATGACAATAGATGAAGTCATCACTTGGTATTTCGATGTGATCTCTACCTGACATTTGGTCCAAAGAGTTTGTCATTGGGATATTGGAAAAAAAAATTATGACTTTGATATTATCTTTGATTTGCATCTAAGGCTTGATAAGCTTACTTAGTAGATTTGGTTGCACAATATTGATTTGTTTAATGAAAAGCATACCGGTTTCGTCTAGTGTTATGTTTGCAAAAATAATTGTATGAAGCAAGCTCCTTGAGCCTTGTATGTCTGCATTGACATTTACCTTGTGAAGCTTGGAGAATGTGCAAATCCAAACCTCTACCTTAAAAGAGATCCAAGATATGACTTTTATTTTGGTTTTATATGTTGATGGTCTATTCTTGACAGATAATGAGCCTCTAATGATATAACTAAGAGGGAATTGGCCTCTGAAGTTTTAAATGAAGAATCATGACGTGATGAACTACTTTCTGAAGTGAATCTAATAAAGAAAGTGGAAATGTGAATCCTTGGACACTCTTATTGAATTTCAAGAAGATTATGAAGAGATATTTTTGAACCTAACTTGTAAACCGATAGTTGATCGAAGCATTAATGTTTCTTATGAACACCTGTATCTATATATATATATATATATATATATATTATATATTAATATATAATTATATATATTGCATAGAACAATCTAACTAAATTCATGATTAAGCTGCTTCATACACATTAAGTTTCTGCCAAGCACTTCAAGATTTGCATGGGACAATCAATCCTTGGTCTGAGATATTATTCCTATGATATGTGACTAGATGGATGTGTTGATGTTGTTTTGGATCATTATTGATGTAGGGTGTGGAGCTTGATTATCTTCCTGATTGTTTAGAGGTTTTTTTGTTTCAACCATGTTGGATCCTTGTTCGTAATGGAATGATAATGATGTCTATTTAATCATCATTAGCGGGGTACAAGGGGGGTGTCAATGAATTTTATGAGGCCCCACACCCCCCAAGTAGGGGTTCGAGGTCACTAAAAATAGATAAAAAATTTCCTTGTAAGATATTGTAATTTCATAGTCATTAGGGGACTTCGAAGGTCTAAAATGGGCTTCCTAAGAAAAATGTACAACCAAAATAAACTTTATAAGAACCAATAAGATTCAAGATAATGATGTCAACCATGGGGGATGATTCACCATTTTTAGCAGTAAAAAACTAAAAATATTAAAAAATAATAAAATAATAAAACTACTTTTTCAACTCATATTTTCAACTTTTCTCAATAAGGTTTTACTCAAACTTTGAGAGAGAGTACTCGATGGATGCAAAATTTAATTCCTCATCAAAAGAGTACCCATGAAGCATACTTTCAATGGACCCTTCTTCACGAAAAATGAGAAATACATGAAAAAAACGTGATTGCAATCATGGTTTTCATGTATTTCTCAATTTTCATGTAGCAGGGATCATCTAAAATATGCAACATGGGTACTCCTTTGATGAGGAATAAAATTATAAATCCAGCAAGTGTTTCAGCTTGAAATTTATCTAAACCTATAGGGAGATAAGTTGAAAATACAAGTTGAAAAAATACTTTTTTCTTTTTTCCCTCTAAAATTTTGATGATGTCATCTAATGTTATTTTATAATTTATAATTTCCTGAGGCCCATTTTATGACGTCCACTATTATTTTATAATTTCCTGAGGCCCATTTTAGACCTCAAAAATCCCCTATTGCAATCTAGTTCGTTCATTAGGCAGATTATTTGATAGTAGAAGTTATGTTAATTTAGGGTTTTTTTTCCTTAGAAGCCAACCGTTGGTTTATATGAGGGAATTGTATTGCAGCTATGTATTATTATTCTAAGCAAGAAAGAGAGAGTATATTGTGTGAGAGAAAGAGGAAATTAGAGCATATATGATATAGGTTGTATCTCTTCATCTTGCTAGATAATATAAAAGGAACGACTGGTTGTTTCTTTGTGGATATAGCCCAAATTGGGTGATCCACGTATATCTATGTCTCTCTTATTTTATGCATTTTTGTATTTGTGCTTCTGCAATATTTTGTGTATTTCATTGCTCAACTAACAAATTGCTAACAACCGATAAGATGAGCACATCTAGGTGCCGCCTTATTTTCAGATCCGCCATGATATTTTTGGATGAGAAGTTCGTAGATTTAAGCACATACAAGGTTGAATACAATGTTGCTGGCATGGCTAGCTATGAGGTAGGTTGAAGAAGCTATTTAGAGATTTGTTTGAGTAGGTTCTAGATATGAAAATGATACATTGTGTTAATAATGAGTGGGGTCTGATTAGCAGAAAATCCCATACATAGCTGGGACTGAGATATCTTCAGTTAGTGTTGTTGTACGAGACAAGTTTAGGCTCATGGTTGTTGCCTCCATGAGAGGGAGAATTAACAAGGTATCATTTTTGTGATATATATTTTTTCTACTATAATATTTGATTTAATGTCCTATATGAATAAGAGATTGCTAATATTGGGACATGATGATTGAACTCTTTAGTGAGTTTTTCAAGATGATTCCAAATATGAGCATGATGATATGTTTCTGATATAAAAAGATAAATATTGATCGAGAACATTGAACCAATTCTTCCCCCCTGTGTTAGCTCCTAGGGTAATGAATTGAGATAAAGGGCCCCCAGGGTTGAGGGATACCTACACAATAGGGTCATAGATGTTACTCCCCTATCTATTACCCATAGCGTTGGAGATGTTAGCTCCCCTATCTTGGTATATGTAAAGTATACCCCAGTTAGAATCATACCCACAAGATGGGCTTGTTGGGAGTACCACTCCCCTTCTAGCCAACGAATTGAGAGAGTGCTTAGAGATGTACAACCAAAGTTGATTATGATGCAGGTGCTCTACCACATGATTTTTTAGGGTCATTATTCACAAGATCAATGGGAAATATGATGGATGAGACATTTCATTAACACAGGGTGGAAGATGGTTTCTCCCCTATGAGTTGACTCCTATTACTCGACATAGGGTGGAATATGTTTTCTCCCCTATGAGATGACATGAGGTGAGAGTGTCTTACAGGAACTTCCTCATTGTCATTAGATTCTAGGTTGAGACTAAGATCCCCGATGTGGTTTCGGGTTGAAATGTGCTCCCTGATGATAGTCTCTCTGATGTTTCCTGGTAGTAGCATTCGGATCCACACTGGTGTTGATTCTAGGTGGTAGCAGTGGCTCCCTGATGGTTAGAGGATGGTAGCTTAGGCTCCCTGATGATATAAATTTTTTCTTCTTTTAGGTTTGATAATGTTCAGCATATGGGAAGGGGAAATTAAGAGATAATAAGTAATAAGTAGATAAGAACTGAGATGAGAAATGATGACATTTGATGATGAGATACTTGAGACAGGATATGATATGATGACAAGATACTTGTGTTGATGACATGATGCAATTGGAATTTCTTCCTAGCTAGGAGGGACTTGTAATTTAGAAGCTTAGTGACAAATTCTAACCATGGGAAGATTTTCTCTTTTCGAGAGGACCAATTTTTTCTATTTAAGTGCTCAATTTGGATAAGAAAAAGTGTATTTTTGAATTAAAACCCACATGTACATATTTGATGAGGTCATCCCTAAAGAAAATTGGACACTCATGGAAGCTTATAAATACAATTGACCTCAATCTCATTTGGACATGATCATGGATAATTATTCTATTATCTTCCTTAGTTTTGTCCTACAAGGGCCTCAAACAAATCTGCAGAGAATTGGTTCATAGGAAGGGGAAATTGTAGGGTCTAAAACTCGTATCATTGTTTTAGGGTTTTGAGTCTCAATTGTAAGCTTCTCATAGTCAATTCCTAGCTACAATCATATGCTATCCATCTTATTTGTATGGTTGAAGCCTTTCAACTGCATGCACAACTTTTCTTCCCTACGTTTGGAAAGAAGGGTTTGTTTTTCGTCAATTGTCGAAGTTGACCACATTTGACCACATATGAATGAAGTTGACTACAATCTAGTGAAGTGAAATTTGATCAGTAATTTTGTTGGAATCATGTTTTGGATCTTGTTATATTTATTTTGTTGGGACCATCTTCATGGATATTGTTTAGCTAATGTTGCTGGATAGTTGGATGGATGAAGATATGAATCATTGTACTCTCTTTTGTTGAATCATTCAATGATAATCTAATAAGAAGAGTAATTTGAAAGGGTTTTCCCCATAGTGGGTTTTGCCATGCTATCTGACAATTCCTGGTGTCTCTATGTGTGAATTCGTTTCTTCTATTTTTCCTTTATGTTTCACTGCATTGATGATGATATTGTTCTTTTTACATATTTGCATATGTTGTTGACTGTTGTTGTGAATATGAATAATGATATGATGTTATGGGGTTAATTTAATGTGTAAATGAAAAAATTTAATTATCCAAAGCAAATAACAATATAGCCCTAATAAAATTTAATATAGATCACACTCCCAAGCATTACATCAGACAACTGCCCAGCAACATTGATAGTGGGGGCATCTCTTTTTCTACTCCTAGGCCTCTTGAAACACTCTTCCTTGATAAGCTTGTTGTAAATGGGGACATATTTGATGGCTTAAATAAGGGGTATTTTAAAACACAAATTATTCAATTATCCTTGACATTCAGCCTCTTCTATAGTGTGCTATTTAGGATGGGCCAACCTATAATATCCCTAACGGGATATTTGGCTAATTTTGCAGAAATCTAACTGAACCCAATATTTGTCCATAAAATTACTATTCAATTAATAGAATATTTCAATTTAAAATATAAAAAATAGAGTTCATGCAAGTAATACGATAAGAAAAAATAAAATCATCTTTTATTATAATAGAAACTGGGATTTATATACTGATACTTTAAAATAGCTGAGGTAGAAAACTAGCCTCAATAATATACTGCAATGTTGTGCTCACCTTCCAAAATTGAATTGAAATGTCACTGTTGAGCTCTCATGTGAATTCTAGATGAATTCACCAAGGGGAGATGGGTACTCACCCAATATCACTAAATCACCCCGAGGGTTTCCTTCCTAGGGCTACCATTGAGGTAGAGAACTGGATTCTTAACCTCTCATAGAAGAACAAATATCAGATCCAAGATGTCCTCTAATGGTAACCTCCTCCTCTTTTTATAGATTTGATGGAACCCTCTAGAAGCTCCTATTTTATTATATTTTTAATTATGGATCACATTTCCATCAATTAAGATATCTTTTTAATGTCAGAAAATGGTAAATTGGTCACCATGCCTCCTTAGGCCACTAAAAATTCCCACTAACCATCTCATCCTATAGATATTATCATTCCATTTCCAATGAGCTATTACACTAAGGTGTTCCACTAGGTATTCCTCTTGGAATGCCACATTAAGTGTAATTGATTGAGTTAGGCACAATAATAAACTCGTTTTATGGTAATTATCAAAATGCAGTGGAACGAGAAGTGAGTTGTGAAAAAACAATCATGACGATGGAAGATGGCAATTGAACTCCTCCGGAGCCCATAAAACATCTCAAAAATCCCATGGGCCCACTGATGACATAAACCTACACCTGCAACATGTCTATCTCCAACCCTAACATTCCATCCTAACCATGTCAAAAGGAACACCAAAAAAAGGGACATCACAAATCCTCCTGCTGCTTTCCACCAATCAATCTAAACCTATGGACCAGTATGGTGGCCTAATGAAATTAAGGCCCAATGTAATAAAGACCCAATGCTTGGATCCCATACAAACCACTAGGTGATGATATTCCTTTGTGTCAACCCATCATGAATAGACCCCTCAATGACCAAGTCCTAGACCAACATCTAACTGTCATCAACAAATCCTCTTCGATCCCAATGCCACCCAGAACAAGTATCAGTGCTCTGTGGCTCTTGTTGTGTTATAGCTACGACTATGAATGTTGCTCCACCAACCACATACCAACTCATCACATCTCTCCAATCCAACCTATGCAATAGAACAAGGTCAACCCCATTTTGTTGACATTGTGATGGAATGTTGACGAAAAACCAACCTATGCTCTATTTCCAACTAGCCCATGTAGTGTCCCTCTTCTCTAAGGGCCCTTGTTGTACCATGCTCTTGACTAAGAATTACACTCCATGAATAAGATACAAACTCATGATCTCCTTCCAATCCATCATGTGGTAAGGATTAGATGCATAGGCACATGTATATGGAAGAAGTCCCTTATGTCACACCATAACCATCTCACATAACTCTTCTTGTTCAATTAACAATATCCATCTAGAAAATCCTACCTCTCCCCCTAAAAGGGGAATAAGTGGGAAAATCGTGCTACACACGATGTCTATGAACTCGTAGAGAGGGATGTTGCATGGAAATACTACAGCTCTATTGTCTTCCACTACACCTCATCAGTGGGTAGGCCCAAATATGGATGCACTACCATCTCTAATAGCTCCGCTCTCATCTCACTGAAAACTCCATGCTCACCTGGTCTACCAATCACTTGTAAAACTATCATGTCTAGATCGAACGCATCTCGATGACAAGAGTCTACAAATAGTGCCAACCTACAAGATGTCTATACATATGCCCGCTCCTCATCAATGGATGGCCCCAAGGATGGCTTATCATCCTCCTTCATCATGGGCTGAACATGAACCTCCAACTAGATTTCTACAAAAGGCTCATCATGCATACTATGCCTAACATCCTCCTCAGCTAACAGATACTCCACTCTATGCTGGTCATGCAAAATTGTCCATGATGACTCATCATCTTGAATGTTTCCCATAGGGTCCACTAACATCTCACCAAACACATCACAATATAAATCTAGTTTGTTGTCAAAAAATCCACATGACTACTTATGCTCCCTAGAGGCATCCTTGTATGACCCCATGGACTCATACCAAGAAGAGTCCTCATCCTGAAAGACAGAAGGAATATCCTCCTACTTTGCCTCTACCATCTCCTCTTCATCTCTTAAGCATGACTGATGAGGTCCCCAAGGTTTATTGCATGTGAATCAAATACCCTTCCTCCTCAGGTAATTTGTGTTGCATGGTTGATCACTAAACCCGAGCATCTCCTCCCTAGTCATCTATCTTCTGAACAACCCAATGTTCTGCTCAACCACCCTTTTTCGCTAGTTCATAAGTAGTAGGTGAGACAAACTTCTCTCTCCTCCAAATGGGCAAGAATCGAGACTGAAACTCTCGAAAAATGGCATCACAAACTGTCATAAATGGTGATAAGATGGAGTGCATGTGTGTTTTGACTACATTAGGATGATGTCTCCTAATGTTGAAAAAGCATTGGAAAATTTGCAAGATCATGTGACCACACTCTAGATGAAATATGATTCCATAAGTCCTAGTCATGGCCATTATTTCCAAAACCTAAAGCTTCTTCTCAAATGTAGGACCCATGGAGTTATATAAATCTCCCATGGTGTCTGGCATTAGCCGGAAGACTCTCCTTATAACATCATCATTGTACATATCTATAGGGAAATTCAACATCATGATTCTACTAAGACAAGCTGCAACTAGAAGTGTTACTCCTTCACAAGGGTACTCCAAAAACTTTGGTTTTATTAAATCTAGCATGGCAAGTTTCACATCCCACCTAAAGTTCTCCCCCTCTAATTGGTCTATCTTGGAAACGACTATGCCTAGTTATTCTAATTTGGAAAGGCATTTTAATGTAACCCTCATGTTCTTCATGCTTGTCCCCTGTTATCCCCTACAGTTTCCTAGGCTGAGGAGGAGATCGAAAGACGTAACCTTGAACCACTTTCATTTCAGTAGCTACCCCTAAAGAACTAGAGAGGGATCTCTCAAAGGATTTGTCAATGAATAACTGTAGATAAAAATGTTTTAGGCTAGATATGCATGTTTTGTTTTGAGTATTCGTGAATTTAGGATTTTTTGTTTGCTAGACTAGGGTTTAGAGCAGGTAATTAAGTCTAGGCTTCAAGTATGTAGTGACAAGTATAAAAAGGAGCTATATATCAGTTTGTTATGGTGCACTTAGAGTGTTTGTTGATGTAGTATAGATTTGTGAGTTGAAGAGAACCTATTGAGCATGTGAAAGCAATAATTCATTAGTTTTAGAAGAAAAGAAACACAAGTATGATTTCCACATAAGCATATCTTAAATTCAAGATTTTTCTCTATATAACTGCAAGGGAATTCATAGGAACAAGATAAATAATTTAAATAGAGATGATTTATCCATTATAAACTGATAGGAAAAGAAAACAACACCGTAGAATCACTGAAATAGAATTCCTAAAATGTAGTTGCAACTTCTCTTATATTAGTTGTAAGAGAACATAAGATACAAGCCTTCTCCACAAAAGTCCAACCCTTCTCTCTAAATGGGAAATGATACATATAGACTCGATTGAACCACTTCCCCACCTTCATGAATTGAATTCCTAGGTGGTGGAACTGTTTCCAAGATTCTCTCAACCAACAGGTGAGAGTGAGAATTCCAAATACAAACACTTCTTTTAGACTTTGTTTGGATTTTTATTCTTTAATGAGGCCTATTAAACCATTAAAAAAACCTATCATATATATTTATTTCATGATTACATTATCTAACCTCAAACTACATCAATTACATCAATATTTTGACTTTGATCAAGTCAAACTGAAAACTTAGGAAATTAAACAATGAAATTTAAATTAAAACTCACAAA
The DNA here is from genome assembly GCA_000404065.3 of Pinus taeda. Taxonomy (NCBI): domain Eukaryota; kingdom Viridiplantae; phylum Streptophyta; class Pinopsida; order Pinales; family Pinaceae; genus Pinus; species Pinus taeda. Next base: position 99,568 of record APFE031594468.1, on the reverse strand, counting down.
TTTGTAGAAACCATCACTAATGTTGAGCCCACTTTATAGTGCCTTGCTGAAGTCCAAATTGAGATATGAGAGAACGGTCAACTAAAATTTCCTGTATAGTTTCCATGAAACCTTGAATTTTTTAGAATGACCCATGGGAAGGCCTTCAAAAGCACATTCTCCCATGGTCTCGCCAAAAGCGTAGTGCCTATCAAAAAGAGGGGAAGAATGTTGATTTTTGAACCCTTTTTCTCATTTTTCTCAAACTTCGAGCCCTCTTTAAGAAATATGATGAAATTTGTTTTAAGAGGAGGCCATGCACTTTCAAAAACTACAAACCATTTTTCATTTGGAGGCCTAAGGAAAAGGTGCAGCACCAAGGCGTTGTGCTTCTGTGACTAGCTAATTTTATGAATTTGGCACCAAAATAGTGAAGAAACCAAAAATGCTCAGAAATGCTTCAAAATTGGTCATGAGCTGTGAAATGATGTATGTAAAACCCTCATGAATGCTTCAACAAGCATCTCTAAGTTATCCCTCTCATTTTTGTCCTTTAGGGTTTCCTTTGGCTTATTTTCCAACTGCTTTAGCTTGATGTTGCATATCATGTTTCTGGTTTGATAGTGATGTGCAATGTGCCTTAGTAGTTGGTTATCTCTCTGTTTTCTTTCTCAAGACACTTTTCTAAGTGGTCATTGACCTTATCTAACCAATTCTCTCTATCCTCATTGATCTCAAAGGAAATTCTGTCCTCCATGTCTAGGTCTTCATCTAGCAAATTGTGTCCTTTCTCCTCCTTCAATGCCTTTTTGAGTCCCTTGGTCCTTTTCCTGTTTTTATTGACTTTCTTTTTAGTTTCCTCATGTTTAGTAGGTTGTAACATTTCTTTTCCTTTACCACCTTGCTGCAACAATTTAGTGTGATCTTTCTCCATGATGAGTTGTCTAGCTTTAAGCTAATTGTTTTCTTGTTCAAGGAATGAGATAACAAACCTTGCTCTTGCCATGTTGTCCATGAGTTCTTTCATCTAAGAATCCTTCTCTTTGATAATATGTTGTATATATTAAGGCTCATTTGTTTTTTCCAAGTCCACCAACTCAAATTCACGCTCAATCAAGTCTTCATCCTATACATGTGATCCTTGTTTTGAGATGTAAAAGGATTGGCCCTTTTCTCAACCTGAGAAGTAAACACAAGCCTTTTTCCTCTTTGATACATTCTAGTCACCTTAGGTCTAAGTGCCTTAGGAACCTCCTCTATTTTGATTGATAATCCTACATCCATCTGCCATGTTGGTATGTTTTGATGTTGAAGTGAAACAATAGTTTCAGGCCATTGCAAAGTTGTTTCTATGAATGAATCCCATGTCATGTTCTTCTCTGCAAGTTGATGGAGAAATACAATTTTTATCAAGCTGTAATGAAAAATAATAGGGTAGTGTTCTTTGTCTTTCAGATGTACCTTCTCATACATTTTAACAAGGCTTCTACATAGATAATTACACATGTTGAGAGGTTTTTTAGCTATGAAGTGTATTAGAAGTTGGATGTGATATGCGATCCAGGTGAATGTTGGTGGCCACCCACCTATCCCATTTGAACCCCCACAACTGTCTCTTTCATCTTTTTCAGTTTCCTAAATTGTGGCACAATTTACTATTTTTAGCAGTTTTTTGGGTCCTGAACTTCCAGAGCCATTTTGAGGCCCTAAACGACATTTTTTAGGAAATATGGGGGCAACATAGGTCCATCCACCAATTATGCCATTGCCAAAGTTGTAGTGCTTAGATAGATATTTCTAACGAGCTATTGTACGCATCAAATGGAGATCGTATGCCAAAGTTACGACCCTAGAAAATTGATGTACCAATTTACCCAAATGAAAGAAAAATTTTGCGCCCCGTTTGGGTAAATTGGTACATCAATTTCATGGGGTCGTAACTTTGGCATACAAGCTCCGTTTGACATGTACAATAGACCATTAGAAAGATATATCCAAGCACTACAACTTTGGGAAGGGAAAAATGGGTCCATTGACCCATGTTACGCCCATACTTCCCAAAAAATGTCATTTAGGGCCTCAAAACAGCTCTAGAAGTTCAGGACCCGAAAAACTGCTAAAAGTAGTAAACTATGCTACAATTTAGGAAACTGAAAAAGCTGAAAGAGATAGTTGTGGGGACCCAAATGGGATAGGTGGGTGGCCACCAACATCCACCTAGATCATTTCTCCCCCCTTAGGAAGCAATGGTCCCCATTGCGTTGAGTTCCTCCCTAAGATGAGGAAGTTTTTGCTAATCGGGGTCTTTGGTGAGCTATTCTGCAATCTCTGATGTGTTAAGTAATGGTGGGAAGCATGGTTGGCGATGGTCAACATTTAACGCTTGGTGCAAGCGAAGGAATGGAGGGATGTTCTACTCTAAAGAATTATTTCCCATGGCCTTGCTAATGGTGTAAGGACCATGTCGGTGTGGTCGGAGCTTCCAATGGGCTCTTGTAAGGTGTCCTTTCTGCAGATGCAGCCAGACTTTACTGCCCACCTGAAGCTTGTGTGGTACCCCTGTAGGTGAGGAGAAGTTGTTCCTATGTTCTTTCATGACCATATCCCTCTGTTGTTGCTGCTTCATGGAGGAACTGTTCACAAGGGTCATGGATGTGGTTATGATCTTCCCCTTAATTTGGGAGCGAACCAAATAGATGAATTTCCTGGTCTGGGAGATGAGCTTGCTTCCTTTCTGAGTAGTGATCAAAGAGGTGGAAATAGGTGGGGCTACCTCCAGTATCCTGTATAATGAATTATCCAAAGAAATAATAATAGCACGAGGCCTTGACTCATACACAGCATGTCACCTCCACAAGTATGGCTAGCCTAATAGTACATCACAAACATCTAGAGGTGTAACATCACACAATACCTCGTCTGTGAAAGGCTTGATGTTGTAGGGAAGGTGACACTGCTGGTTAACGTTGAGATCTCATCCTTCATGAAGCCACTCGATATTGTACAACTACAGGTGTGGTTTAGTCCATAAGGTTGCCAACTCGTGTCAGAAGCTAGGCAGAACTGTCTTGAGGTAAGATCCGACAAGTAGGAGAGTGAGTCTCTCTCTTCCCTATCTTCAAAAACCGTCGTGCTTAACTCCTAGATCCAGAGCTTTCCTAGTCTCCCTAACGCTATTGGATTTTCACTCACTATTCAAACTCCTATGTTTGACAGTTTAAATGGCCTTGGAGAGTTATCTCTCCACTCGCCTAATCCAAGGCCCTAAAATATCCTAAAACTTGTTGGTGTGTCTAACTTGGCAATTATAAAAAGTTCTAGTATATTCTAATTAGCACTTGTTTTTAAATGGGTTATTCTTTAAGTCAATAGATAAGAAGAAGTGAAACTTGTGGTGTTCTGATGCAAAAGAAAATAATAAAAATTCAACTATATGCAAATGCACTTGTTTTTGTTTTTCAATTAAAGAAATTTCTACTAGGTTTAGACGAACTTCAAAGAAAGCAACAAATTTTTCTTTTCTTTTATTTTACTCACACTTCACATTCACAAAAATTAACAAAACTATGAATTCCTAAAAGGATGCAAAAATTTATCCTAATGCAAAAAGTACATGTTGATGCAAAACTCAAAACTACTCTTAAATCAAGAAATGAGAGTTTCTTGTTTATCAATTTTTTAATTTTCCACTTAAAATGTTTAGATAGAATATAAGTTGTTGATGCTCATTTTGTCCAAACACTTAAAGCAAGTTTTAAGGAGAACAAAAGTGCACTTACACTCATAAAAAGGAAACTAAATCAAAACCAAGTTCAAGAAAGGAAAACCAAGTTTCAAGAAGTTTTCTTCAAAAGAAAAACAAAAATGACTTTTCAAAAGCGCTCTAAACAAGACTGAAACTTTATGATCGAAGAATAGGCAATGCAACACTTTGCGAGTTTGCAACACAAAAAAAGTGAGAACTCAACAAAAATGTGTTTCGAAAATTCTCTTAACAATCAAAAAGCAGCAACAAGAGCTCGACAATAAAGACCAAAAGATTGAAAAGACAGGTTTCAAGAAAGTGTGAACCAACAACTTTCGGAAAGCAAGAAAAGAAGATGGTGATAAAGATATAGTTTTGACATGCAAACCAAAATGTCACCAAAACAAGACTTGACACAAAGATTGAAATCAATCTTTCTACCCTGAAGACACAGAGCAACCAAGATTCCTAGCAAAGAATCGTGTGTGCTTAAGCAAAAATGATGACGTTTGCAAGAAAAACAAATAAGACCAACACTTTCCACAATCAGAGAGAATTTGAAATCAGATACTTGCTGTAAAACTAAAGACTGCCATAGAAACATAACTGTTCAGGACTGAATCAGACCAACAGATAGACCTCCAGAAACAAAAAGATTTAAAAAATCTTGAAAATTATAAGATGTATGTGACTCTGTTAGTGCACAGCTGCGTGTATACGCGACTAAGATTAAGGAAACATGCGTATACGTAGGTTTACTTAAGGAAACATGCATATATATGCCTCTGTAAACAAGGAAAATAGCGTATATAAAAGATTTCAAGAAAAATAAAAAAATTTCCGAAGAAACTAATCAAACTTACAATTCAAATTCCTACAGGAACAGATTACACAGTAACAGCAAGCAAACAGACAATTGAGCCCTGATTGGCTTGCATAAACCCAAACTATGAACAAAAATACTATTGTCCCTAGTGGAGTCACCAATTCTGTTAAGGGATAAATTCCCCTAGGGTCTTGGGTTGATACCCTAGTAGATCAAAGGTTATCTATACAAAGAAACACACATTCCATACAGCCATAATGATAATATAAGCAAACTTTGCGATAAGGGGCGTACCTGAGGTCCTTTGTTTGAGGATATCCTACCAGGGTCCAAACCCTCTTAGAGTTCCTTTTTCTCCTTCAACCTGCAAAACAATCAATTCAAGAAAGTACAAAAGTATATGGACTAAACATCATAAAGAAACCATCTTCATTGTATATTGAAAGGTAGTTAGTTATGCAATCAAACAACCATTCATATATGAATCATAACATGGACATCATAAACATGAAGAAGATTTATATCAGGAATAAAGACAAGTGTTTCTTCTATTATAGACAAATAAAGTACAGAAAGGAATAATTTCACCTGATTCGTCCTTTCGCAGGCTCCAAGCAAAACTGTTCTCCGGATTCGTCCAGTCTCAAGCCTTTAACAAACTCCTTCCATGAATTACTCCATGATATCTCAAATAGTAGATAGACATCATCACACAAGGAAACAAGGGTTTCCTGTAAATGGGGGAAGTGAAGGAGGCATTAGGATCTTCAGAGCTAGTCAGGGAAATCTTAGCATAATAATCTTTCTCTCTCTTCTCTCCTCCCTTAGGACTTCCCATTGAAGCCTTTTTATACTTCTCCCAAAGTAGTTTTTTAGTTGGGAATTCATTGGGAATAGTTGGGCCATGGGCACTAATAGGTAATCAACAGGTAAAACCCGTGCTCTCCACCCGAAATTAAGGAGATTTATTTTCTTAAAGAGTTTTAAGACATATACGTGGGTTGGGCATACACACGCCCATGTACACACGCATTTAGCTCAGGGAAATGTCACGTATAGGGAATAAAACACTGTTTTTTAAATTTTGGACTAGGTCTAGAAGGAGGGGTTGCCCTAGGACATAAGTGTAGCATCACAAACCTAAAGTGTGAGATTTGGAGCTATAATAGGCCCAACCACTGCACGACCTCTGCTGAAATGAGGTTATTTTGGCTGCCACTATTGAAAATGAATTGTAGTGGTGAACCCTTCACCCACATCTGTGAGTGGAAAAGACGTTTCCCTTCCTCTGGATTTTCAGGCTCATTTTTCTGGATATTGGTGGTGGAAACAGTGGTGCTGGGATCTGCATCAATGATCTGCTTCCCTTTGCCATTCCCCTTGTTGGGTTCTAGCTCAAGGTTAGAACATGCATTTGATTCGGAAGCCTTCAACTCGGCAACTAGCGACTGCTTGGTCCAACACTTACTTGTGTTGTGAGTGGGGCTCTTGTGGAACTCACACCACTTTCCTGTGTCCTTCTTCGACTTCATGGTGTTTTTCCTCTCTTGCAGCTTCAATGGGTTATTTTGGGTCACCCCACCTTGGCTTTGTCCTTTGGTCTTCAAATTTGTAGGTCAAAAGTCTCGCTTCTTCTGTTTGAACTTTTTCTCGATTTTAACATAATATCGGTACGCGATGCCGAGCGAGGAGATGTTCAGGAACTCCATCTCTTCCTAGATGTATCTGTGTAGGAAACCACGATATTTGAGTACCAGATGTAGATCAGAGTCTTTGATACCCAACTGTGTGCGAAGGGTATGAAAAATGTTTGTGAACTCTGGCACATCTTGGTCTCGTCCCTGCCACAGCGTGGTCCACTTTATGTATTTGTCCTCATAGCTTTTGATAGGGTAGTACTACTCCTTAATGGAATCCCAGAATGAATCCCAAGTGGGTGTAGCTGAAAATAGCGAGCCTATACTTTCATTATTTTTCTTGCAGTAGGCTTCCCACCAGTCCTTGACATGGGGGGCTGCTTTGAGAAGAGTGAAAACAATCTTTTCCCGACTCGAAAATTCATGAACAGAAAAATACCCTTCTAGAAGATTTAACCATTTACGTATGGCATCTACGTCTATCTGACCCTCGAATATGGGGATTTCAAAATTAACTTGTGCCTTAAAGGGCATGGAATTTCTAGAGTAGCTATTGGAAGCCGATGCATTGCTTCTGGGTAGCCGCTAAAGGATCTGGGCAAAGTTGTCCATCATAGCATTCCTTTGTCACTCAAGGGCTTCTTCGAGCAAGATTTTGATAGGATCTCTTGCCCCCTCATATTTCTTCTCATACACCATGGGAGGCCATCAGGATTTGCGATGCTAGTCTTACAAAGGTTCAACCAATTCAAGCCCTAACTCCTTATATCCTGACCTCGTTGGGGACATGCAAAGAAAAAGAGAGAAAAAGTAGACCGCTTTAATACCACTTATCTGAATTTAAACAGGAACATAACAACATATAGAGATAACCATATACACAAAGATGCAGTGGAAATAATACTTAATTTCATTAATGGAAAATACTAAAATATGCTTACAACCAGAAATGGAAATAAACCAGCTAGGGTGATGGTAGCTTATCTCAGAGAAGAGATGTGGTGGCTACATGCATCTGAACTATCTTACAATGCGGCTCGAAGGCCTATTTATTGTTGAGAAACAATGGAAAACCCTTCACATCCCGAAACCTAACCCTAGAAGATGAAACACCAAATTGTGGGCCCTGTTTGGGTAAATTGGTACATCAATTTCCCGAGGTCGTAACTTTGGCATACGATCTCTATTTGACACGTACATTAGCTCATAAGAAATATCTATCCGAGCACTACAACTTTAGGAAGGGAAACATCGGTCCATGGGCCCATGTTGCCCCGAGATTTCCCTAAAAACATCATTTAGGGCCTCAAAACGGCTCCAGAAGTTTAGGACCCGAAAAACTGCTAAAAATAGTAAACTGTGCTACAATTTAGGAAACTGAAAAAGCTGAAAGAGACATTTGTGGGGGTGCAAATGGGATAGGTGGGTGGCCACCAACATCCACTTGGATCAAAAATCTAGAAAACCATCCCTCACAAGTGAAAATCTTCATGACAACCTTCATTAATGGTGCATACTTCTCCAATGGGTACCTAAATGGGATGATGTGTGTACACGTTTCCCTATAGGGTGATTTCAAGAAAGATCTGTAATGTTCAAGGCCCAAATTCATACCTTTAAACCAATATTCTCCATGATTATGTGTCTTTGTATCAAGTGAAATGGAAGCCACTCAAAATATAAACTCAACCCCTACTGTGATGGCCCTTTCCCCTTTCATATGAGCGGAAATTGAATCAGTCAATTGTTCATGGAAACCTACTTTACATACCCTTTTGCAAAACTATAGACAATTTACATCTTCAAAACACTACTTGATGAAGGGTAATGAGTTGATTTCGTTGTAGTTGGTAGGCTCATATCTAAGGATTTTTCCTCCTTTATGGTGCTTTTTCTTCTCTGGTGAGGAATCTCCCTCCATGATGGTAGAAATCCTAGATAATAGGAAAATGGAAAAACAGTGAGGAATGAGTGAAATGATGAAATGAGGGGTGTGAGGAAAGGAAATGATGGTAGGGAATTTTTGAGGAGATGAATAGGGCCTGCAAGAAAATTATGAAGCTTAAATGGAGTTAAATGAGGGAAAGAAATGTCTATGGGAAATTGAAAAACAAAGCTTTTATTAAATCTGCTCAAAATGTTAGGTATGAGCTAGGGTTTAGGTAAACGTAGGGAAATCTGAGGATTGATAGGTTATTTAGTGAATCAAAGAGTGTTTTAAACATGTACAAAGGTGTGAAGTGGAATATTTACATGTTTTAAATATCAAAACTAACCAAACCATCAGTTACAGTAGCTTGCAGCATGAAAATTTCAACTAAACCCTAGATGAAGAGAACTTGCATTTGAACTCATCTTGCCAAAGTAAAAGGTAAGGAAAAGAGTTATAATTACTTGTGAATGAGCTTAGGGTAGCAAGAAATAATTTTGCAAGCTTCAAAATCAAATTTGGGTGAGTTAGGAAGAGTTTCGGGCTACATCGGCACAAGTGCAATGCAGTGCCTGGAAGCGCAGCACAATGTCTAGAAGCGCAGTGTCGGCCTCAGAAGCACAATGCAGTGTTTGGAAGTGCAACGCCACCAAATTTTGACCAAATGTTCCCAAAAGACCTATGTTTTTCACTAATGGAGGGGAGAGCGTGATCAACAAGGTAGAATATGAAGAACATGAAATGAGTTTGGAACCTTTTGGGTTTCTATAGGAAAAATATATTTCCCTTTTGAATAAAAATGGGCCCCACATACCCTTTCAAAACCTGATTTTTCACCTTTTAAATTGGGCCACTTTGGAGAGCTAAAATGTAAGTTTCTCTTTATATTTTTGAATAATGAGACTTATTCTTCTACAACCTTGAGATTGCAACCTTGAATAACTTATGAAAATTCATAAAACTTCAGCAAAGAGTTGTTTATCATGATTCATTTAATGTTGGATTTACACATGGAATGAGGATGGACCTTGAAACCCTAATGACTTAATGCAGAAATGAGATTGAGTGGTATGGTAATGATGATGATTGATATAAAGAAAACATCCTTTCTATTATGATTCCTTCAACTGAGTGAGGTAGATGACGAGCCTGTGTGATTTTTCCAAAAGGATGGAGACATTCCTAGACAAACTAGCTAGCGACCAAATTTTACTTTGAAAACCTAGTGACATGGTAAAATTTGACCTTGAGGCTCTTAACAGACTTGGTAAAAGCATATTTGGTCACTGGTGATAGGAAGACAAGACTTACACTAGCATTTGCTCCAGTTGGGGATGACAACTCCTTTTAGGTGTTAACAACACTGTAGACCAAGTAGTGTTATTCATTGGTAAATGGAGTCAAAATGCAGAAAACTAAACTCAAACTGAAAATTGACTGACTATTTGACATGACAGGACTATAAAAGTAAAATAAAATAAGCATCTAATCAAAGAAGCCTACTGGACTTCTCCTCGGACTTCAAATTCCTATGATAGCCACTTAGATACTGTAACATAAAAAAAAATAACCAGTATATAAAATGGTGGTGAGAATTTCCAGAAAGTGTTCCAAAGATGGTAGTGCTTCAGAAGAATACCATTGATCACTCCTCCAAAATAATCTTCTCCATTCATTTTTTCCAATAGTAAATCATTCTTCCCTATGAAAGCTGAAATTATTTTTGGTCATTTCCACAAAGTTTCAAATTTTCCATGTTTTCCTTTTTCTTCATTTCTTGCATCCCAATAGAGAACCACATCTCCCAAATTGAAATTGTCTTCCTTTGTCTTGCAATCATAGATAATTTTTATTTTTTCTTGAATTTTAGAGGTGTTTTGAAAAACCTCCTCTCTAGTTTGTTGTAGATGGATCATCTAGTTTATCCTTTGCTACATATCATTAGTTTCACTGTCCAATTCCTATAGAATTTTCATGACTAGGACAGTAAGAGATGAAGGAAAAACTATGTCAATCTCGTACGCCAACTAAAAAGGATACATACCTATTGATTTCTTATTTCTCACTATGTCCTTCCATAAAGCATTAATGTACTTTTTTTGCTCGTTCTTCTTGTTCACTTCTAAAACACTTTTGATGATGTTGATTAAAGATTTGTTGGAAGACTCGACCAGACCATTCCCTTGTGGATGATAAGTAGTGGAGTATCCCAGTACAATATGGCACTTAGCACAAAACTCCACCATCCTTTTTGATTTGAAAGCAACAACATTATCAATGATTTTTTTTCTGCGGACACCTAAATCTAGATAAGATATTAGATCCAGTAAATTGAATGATAAAAAAATTAGTAGCTTGCCTAGTTGGGATTACCTCAATCTATTTTGTAAAGTAGTCCATGGCTATCAAGATCCATTTGTGTTGTGCTGATGATGAAGGATGAATCTATCCAATGAAGTCAAGACCCTATTGTTGGAATGGAGCTATGGTTGAAATGGGTTGCAAGGGTAATGGCAAAAGTTTTCTTTTTCATTGGAAAATTAGAAATTCATGATAGCTCATCACTATTTTATATACATCAGAAGAAAGAGTGGGGCAATAGAAACCAACTCTCAAAATCTTATTTGTTGTAGTCTTCTAGAAGTGATGATCGCCACAGTCTCCTTTTTGAAAATATTTCATCACATTCTTTGCTTCATTTTCCACTAAACAGTTTAGTAACATGCCACCAACATCTTTCCGGTATAAAACACCATCAATTACACAATACTTTGAAGCTTTCAACTTTAAAGATCTAGTTTTGCCATTGGGAACTTCTGGTGGAGGATTTAAATGCTACAACACATAAACAACGTCAAAATTCCATGGAGATGAGATAAACATATCGGACACCTATAAGTATGAGTCTTCTTCTTCTTCATCTTCAGAAAGTGCTCCATAAGCTTAGCCAAATCTTGTCCCTTGATGAGATTTGTGGGATTTATCTCCAAATCATACTTCAACATGGCTACAATCCACTTTCCCCTTCTGTCTTCAAGATCTATTTGCACAATAATTTCTTTTATTGTTGTTGTGGGAACATAATCAATGGTATGAGAATGCAGAATATAAACTTGAAAGTCTTTGAGAGCTTTCACCAATGCCAAAGCCTTCTTTTCAATTATGTTGTATCTTAGTGCTACATCTCTTACTGTGCGACTGAAGAATGCTATAGGCCACTCATTTCTCTGATCTTTCTTTTGCATTAGGACTACTGCAAAGGTATGCTCAGAGGCAAATGAAAAAATGATGAAATCTGAAGTATAATCTGGAATAATCATAATAGGAGAAGTAGATAATGCAAATTTGATTGCATGGAAAGATTTCTTAGCCTATAAAGACCATTTTACATTGCTATATTTCTTCAGCATGTCTGTCATCTCTTTTAAATGTTCAGCGAGGTTGGGGATGAATCTTCACAAAAAATTGATTTTCCCATTAAAAGACTTAATCACTTTCTTGTTCCTTGGTAAATCTAATTGTTGAATGGCATGAAATATTACAGGATCAATGCGAATTCCATCCTTGGAGATAATGTTTCCCAACAACTTAACTTCTTTCATGGCAAATAGGCTCTTCTTTCGATTGAGTGAAATACCAAATTTTCTGCATTTCTGAAAAACAATTCCTAGATGATGTAAATGATCTTCATCAGACTTGGAAAAAACTATGAGATCATACAAGTATATAACCATAAATATGTCCTTTTCATTAGTGAAAGCTATGTCCATAGCCCACTGAAAAGTTGCTCTTGCATTATTTAATCCAAATGGAATCTTGGTGTACATGAATGTACCCCATGGTGTTGTGAACGTTGTTTTCAACTAATCATATTTATGCACTAAAATATGATTTTACCCAGAATATCCATCTAGAAATGACATCCTGGAAGACCCAACTACCCTCTAAAGTATATGATCCATCTTTGGCAAGGCATAATTATCTTTCAGGGAAACTTTGTTTAAATTTCTGAAATCAATGCAAAGATGAATCTCCCCAGTCTTCTTTCTCACTGGCATTAGATTTGACATACATTCAAAAAATCAAATAGGAACTATGATACCAAAATTATAAAGCTTATTCACCTCTTTTTCAATTGATGGTAGAAACTTAGTATTAATCCTTCTCAGTTTTTGACAAAATGGCTTTTGGTCGGGCTTGAATGAACTGGTGTGTTGAATGATATTCTCATCATGAACCTTCAGATCTGAATAGTCCCAAGAAAATACATTGGAAAATTCTGTAATTAAAGCTATGTACTTACTTTTCATTTTAGGAGATAAGGACTCTGACAGTTTGACCATCTTAGGCTTTTCAGCTGCACCAATGTTTACATCTTCAACACCTTTCTCTGTGGGGACCATGGTGGGATTTTTAGTAATATCATCACACTCAAACAACTCTTCTAAAGGTACAAGACCTCTTGGAATGTTGTTGGCCTTTAGCTGCAATATTTCAATCTCAGCTGATTGAACCTCTCAATCATTCATATTGGATGTATCAACAATGTGGGAATTCTTGAATTCACCTTCCATTTGCAGAAAATTGTTGATTTGTTTGTCATCCCAAAACACCTTCCAAAATATGATGTTATCAGGAACAACTAGGTAGTGTTTAGCATGCATAGAATACTTATGATTGGAGTGAATGGGGATCTTCACCATACTAGCTACAGTAGTAAGAGAGTCGGCAATAACATTTTGAGTTCTAGGAATAAGAGACAAAGCATTTTCTACAAAACTTTTGAGGATGTCAAGTACAACATTGCGATAAGCTCTCATTCTTGGATGCTTGGCCCAGTCTTCCCCTTTTACTTGTTTGATTACCAACTCAGAGTCACCATAAACATAAATTTTCGTTTCTCCTAACTTCTTCAAAATCTTGAGGCCAACAATCAATGCCTCATATTCCGCCTCATTGTTTGAGCAGTCAAAAGCTAACTTGTAATAACTCATTCTTACATTGTGTGGAATTTTACATGAATGATGTAATGGATCATCATTCCAAACACCAATCCAAACTCTTTCTTTTCCCAATGCACCATCAAAATCCATGGTCCAAAGAACATTTTCTTCATCCAGAGAAAGAACTTCTGAAGGTTGAACTACTTGATCTTTTGGAAGATGGTTGGTTGTCTCAAGACGCTCTGTTTTCTGCACTATCCCATAAATCTTTTCAAGAGGACTTACTAGCTACAAACTCTCTTCATTCATCTCTTTTCCTTCAGCAATCATAACTTTCTCCACACTAGTTATAACATCTGAAATTTCTAAAATTTCTGCAAGTTGACTTCCATCATCTACTGAATTCATATCACTATACAAAATGAAAGAATCAAGATCAGTATTTATAGCATGTATAGGGTGATTGATTGGTTTTTCCTTGCTACTGATCACAAATTTCATCTTCTTTTCCCGATAGAGTTTTCTGAGTAGCCCAAATACGAGGATAGTAGCATATGAAAATTCAAGTTGTAAAGTCCCTTTTAATTTTTCTCCCCGAGACCTTGAAAGCAACATACAAAACCAAGGAATAATATCAGCGACCACTACATCCATCAGCACATTCTTGGCCAAGAATTTGGTCTAAAGACACTACTAAATCTTTAACGAGGCCAAGACATTTCAATCTGTCCAAATCAAAAGAGTAGAGGTCATGATAAGGTTGGGTGATACTCAATCTTAGTTTGTTCATGATGACTTTGGGCATAAGATTATGTGAGGCACCGGAGTCTAGCATGGCATTATGGAGGATAAAGTCATGAAGTTTGAGACTAAGATAAAAAGGTGGGATTTCACTATCTTTAGGACTTCCTTCTAAGGCTGGACCAAAAAGAATTGTTGGCTAATCATCAACCACATTTATTGTATCTGACATTTGCTCAACCTTAAGAATTTTTCCAATCTGAAACTTATACCTATCATTCTTCACTAATTCAATGAGAGGAATTAAAGCTTTTAATTTAGAAATTTCATTTTCCAAACTAAATAAATTAGATTGATTTTCTACCTATTTTGTAGCGATGTCCTTCTTTTCAATCTACCCTTTAGCTTGAGGTAGAGGCCTTATTGGTTTTATCCTGGCTCAATATGACAATCTATTTATCTTTATTTTGATTTGCAAGAACTCCTTCTTTGCTTTGTGTATCATTTTATGTGTTTTTCCTCTTCTGGTTCAATGTAACAAGTACATTTATGTTCCTTAAGTTGTATTGTTTTTTCAAATGACTAAGAGCATTTTGATAAAGTATTATGGTATTCTTTAGTTTTCATAGCCCATATATCATCATTTGTATCTACAAGCCAGTGATCACTTGGTATAGAAGATTCTTCAAAAAACTGATCTTCTTCTGTTAAAAAGGTAGGTAGCTCATCTTCTTCAAAGAAATGATTAGCTTCTATAATATATTCTTCATCTTCTTCCTATCCTTCGGCATAATTTTGTTGAAACAAAGCTCTTACTTATCCTTGAGGATCTTTATTTCACTGCTCTTTTTGTCTATTTCTGAACTATTGTTGACGCTGGCCATGGAAGTTTAGATTCCTTACTGAAGGCTCCGCTTCTCGATCTATTATGGACATTTTGTCCATCATTCTTTCCATGGTTTTGATCAGAGTGTCAATATTTATATCTGAAGATGATGAGGGCTCTTCTTTAAAAACAACTTTCTTCTCAAACCTCTTAGGTTTTGATTTAGATTTCGTGATGAGCATATTAGATTTGACACTTACTGCATTTTGCTACATTTCTTCAAGAGTTTCAAGGTCCCTCTACCTGAGATGATATGTTATGTTTGGGTCAACAACATCAGGACAATGGAGAAGTGCCAAACCAGGAGGAGGTTTCATATCATCAGGGATGGAATTATACACCATATTGGACCTTGTTGTGAGCTCTTGGACTGTATCATTTTGGTTCCTTTTCATAGAAGTGTACTTAGCCAAAATATGTAGTGGTTTTTTCTTTTCTTGCCAATGTGCTAAGAACAACTCTATCAGTGTCTAAGAATTATTTATAGACTTAGCTGCCAAATTGCGAAACCATTTCTTCACATCTCCGGAAAAATCTTGAGCTATTATTCTCATCTTAGTATCATCTTCATCAAATTCTTCCAGATCGATAAAATATATAAATTTATCAACATGATGTTGGGTTTTGATTTCTGAGCTTCCATCAAATAGAGGGATTCTTTGATCATAGTTCTAAGGTAGAGCAACAAGTTGAGCAGGTAGCATAAGAGGTGAAAATTATGCCATGATTGCTAGAGGTGGTGGAGGTACAACAATGGGCTGAGTATGTAAAGATGATGACGTTAATGGAGGTGGTGGAAGAAGGGATGAGGTATTTAGAGACATAGTAGATGTATTTGGAGGTGTAGTAGAAGATGAAACAATACTTAAGTATTCAAGCTGATATTGGATATAGGTTTTTTAGTAGTGATTTGGAGCTGGTCAGCAAGACTTTGAAGTTTGTCAAAATTCAACCACAACTCATTATCAACTCTGGCATATAGAGATTCTAAAGAATGGGAATGAGATTCAAATTGAAGAGGTTTAGATATCACTTCAAAAATGCAACACTCAGATTTTGACCTTGAAAGAGACAATTCTAATTGAATATTAAAAGGAAGCTACTCAAAAGAAAATAGATTTTTAGGCAAAGAAGTTGTCTTTTTTTATTTTTGAATTGTACTTTTAGACATGGGTAACTTGGGCTTTCTGAGTAATTTTTTGGGTCTTGAACAATAAAAGGTGTATTTGGGTCAGGATTTGACCTAGAATGTCTTGTAGGAGCCATAACTTTTTTTTCTACCTTAAACTTGATGAAATTTGTAAAATTAGCCTATCTTTAGATATCAGAAAGTATCGACTACAAGACTAGTTTTCTTGAAAGCTCTAAAATAACTCCCAAGAATGATTTATCAGCCTTTTCCCTACAACAACACCAAAATGTTATCCCCTACAATTTCCTAGGTTGAGGAGGAGATCAAAAGTTTCAGTTTAGTAGCTAGCACTACTGTACCAGAGAGGGATCTCTCAAAGGATTTGTCAAGGAATAACTGTAAAGAAAAAGGTTTTAGGCTACATATGCAATTTTTGTTTTGACTATTTTTGAATTTAGGGTTTTTTGTTTGTTGGACTAGGGTTTAGAGCAGGTAATTACGTCTAGGCTTCAAGTATGCAGTGACAAGTATAAAAAGGAGCTAGACATCATTGTGTTATGGTGCACTTAGGGTTTTTGTCAATGTAGTATAGATTTGTGACTTTAAGAGAATCTAATGAGCATGTGAAAGCATGAATCCATTAGTTTTAGAAGAAAAGAAACATAGGTAAGATTTCCACATAAACAAAGCTTAAATTCAAGACTTATGTCTATATAACTGCAAGGAAATTCATAGGAAGAATATAAAACATGTAAATACAGATGATTTATCCATTAAAAAATAGTAGGAAAAGAAAACAACAACATAGACTTACTGAGCTAGAATTCCTGAAATGTAGCTGCAACTGCTCCTGTATTAGTTATATGAGAACATAAGATAAACGCCTTCCCCACAAAAGTCCAACCCTTATCTCTGAATGAGAAATGATACACATATACTCAATCGAACCACTTACCCACCTTTAGGAGTCGAGCTCCTAGGTGGTGTAACTATTTCCAAGATTCTCTCAATCAACAAGTGAAGGTGAGAATGTCGAATACAAACACTTCTTTTAGACTTTCTTTTGGATTTTTCTTCCTTAATGAGGCCTATTAAACCATAAAAGAAAACTATCATGTATATTTATTCCATGATTACATTTTATAACCTTGAACTACTTCAATTACATCAAGGGTTTTGACTTTGACCAAGTCAAACTGAAAACTTAGGAAACTACACAATGAAATTTAAATTAAAAGCTCAGAAATTTGCAGAAGTGTTGTGCCAACTATGAGCCCACTTTACAGTACCTTCTAGAAGTTTAAATTACAATCAAAGAGAATGGTTGACTAGCCTTTCCTCTCTAGTTTCCATAACACCTTGAATTTTTGAAAATGACTCATGGGAAGGCCTTCAAAAATGCATTCTCCCAAGGTATCTCCAGAATCATAGCGGCTGTCAAAAAGAGGGGTTGAATGTTAATTTTTTACCCCGTTCTCTCATCTTCCTCAAAATTTGGACCCTCTCTAAGAAATATGATGAAATGGGTTTTTATAGGAGGCCATGATCTTTCCAAAACTACAAACCATTTGACATTTGTAGGCCTAAGGAAAAAGCGCAACGCCAAGACATTGTGCTTCTGTGACTAGCTAATTATTTGAATTTGGCACCAAAATAGTCAAAAACCAAAAACGCTCAGAAATCCTTCAAAATTGGTCATGAGCTAAAAAATGATATATTTCAAGCCCTCATGTATACTTTAGCTAGTATCTCCAAGTTATCCCTCTCATATTTGTCCTTTAAGGTTTCCTTTAGCTTGTTTTCCAATTGCTTGAGCTTGATGTTACATATCATGCTTCTGGTTCGATAGTGATGTTCCATGTGCCTTAGTAGTTGGTTATCTCTTCTAGATTTTCCAAGAAGCTTTTTTAAGTGGTAATTGACCTTACCTAGCAAATAATCTCTATCGTCATTGATCTCCAAGGCAATTATGACCTCCATATCTAGGTCTTCATTTGCAAATTGTGTCTTCTCTCCTCCTTCAATGCCTTTTTGAGTCCCTTGGTCCTTGGCCTATTTTTCTTGACTTTATTTTTAGTTTCCTCATGTTTAGTAGGTTCCAACACTACTTTTCCTTTTCCACCTTCCTGCAACAATTTACTTTGCTCTTTCTCCATGATGAGTTGTCTAGCTTTAAGGTGACAATTTTCTTATTCAAGGAATGAGATAACAAACCCTCCTTTTGCCATGTTGTCCATGAGTTCTCTGATCTAAGAAGAATCCTTCTCTTTGATAACTTGTTGAATTTTTGAAGGCTCACTTGTCGTTTCCAAGTCCACAACTCAAATTCATTCTCAATCACATCTTCATCCTATTTATGTGATCCCTGTTTTCTCGATGTAGAAGGCTTGGCCCTTTTCTCAACCTAAGAAGTAAACACAAGCCTTTTTCCTCTTTGATACATTCTAGTCACCTCAAGTCTAGGTGCCTTAGGAACCTCCTCTGATTTGCTTGATGATCCTATCTCCATCTGCTGTGTTGGTATGTTTTGATGCTGAAGCGAATCAGTAGTTTCATGCCATTGCAAAGTTGTTTCTATGAATGAACCCCATGTCATGTTCTTCTCTGCAAGCTGATGGAGAGCTACAATATTTATCAAGCCATGATGAAAAATACTAGGCTTGTGTTCTTTGTCTTTCCCTTGTACCTTCTCAGACATTTTAACAAGGATTCTACATAGATAATTGCACATATTGAGAGGTTGTTTAGCTGTGAAGTGCATTAGAAGCCGGAAGTGATATGCGTAAAATCTAGAAAACCTTCCCTCACAGGTGAAAAACTTCATGAAAACCATTATTAATGGTGCATACTTCTCCAATAGGTAGCTATACAGGATGATGTGTGTACGAGTCTCCCTGTAGGGTGATTTCAAGAAAGACATGTAATGTTAAAGGTCCAAATTCATACCTTTAAATCAGTATTATCTATGATCAGGTATCCCTATAGCAAATGAAATAGTAACCACTAAAAATATAAACTCAACCCCTACTATGATGGCCCTTTCCCATTTAGTATGAGTGGAAATCCAATTAGACATCTATTCATGTAAAACTACTTCACATACCCTTTTTCAAAACTCTAAAAAATTTACATCTTTAAAACACTGATTGATGAAGGGTGATGAGTTGATTTCATTGCAGTTGATAGGCTCATATCTGAGGATTTTTCCTCCTTTATGGTGTTTTTCTTCTATGGTGAAGAATCTCCCTCCATGATGGTAGAAACCCTAGATAGCAGGAAAATGGAAAAGCAATGAGAAATGAGTGAAATGATGAAATGAGGGGTTTGAGGAAAGTAAATGATGGTAGGGAATTTTTTAGGAGATTAATAGGGGCTTAAAGGAACTTATGAAGCTTAAATGGAGTGAAACGAGGGAAATAAATGTCGAGGAGAACTTGAAAAATAGAGCTTCTAGGAAATTTGCTCAAAATTCTAGGTATGAGCTAGGGTTTAGGTAAAGGTAGGAAATCTGAGGATTCATGGCTTATTTAGTGAATCAAAGAGTGTTTTAAACATGTACAGAGGTGTGAGGTGGAATATTTACATATTTTTAATATCAAAACTAACCAAACCATCAGTTACACTAGCTTACAGCATGAAAATTCCACCTAAATCCTAGATGAAGAGAACTTGCATTTGAATTCATCTTGCCAAAGCAAAAGGTAAGAAAAAGAGTTATAATTACTTGTGAACAAGCTTAGAGTAGCAAGAAATAAGTTTTCAAGCTGTAAAATAAAATTTGGGTGAGTTTGGAAGAGTTTCCGACTACTCTGGCACAAGCATAGTGCAGTGTGTAGAAGCATAGTGTCGGCCTTAGAAGCATAGCGTAGTCTTTGGAAGCGCAACGACTCCAAATTTTGACTAAATTTGACTAAAAAAACCCTGCTTTTTCACTAATGGAGGTGAAATATCGATGAACAAGGGAGAATAGGAATTAAATGAAATGAGTTTGGAACCTTTTGGATTTTTATAGGCAAAATATGTTTCCCTTTTGAATAAAAATGGGCCCCACATACCTTTTCAAAACCTAATTTTTCACCTTTTAAACTGGGCCACTTTGGAGAGCTGAAAATCGAGTTGCTCTTTATCTTTTTGAACAATGAGACTTCTTCTTCCGGAACCTTGATATTGCAACCATGAAGGACTTATGAAAATTCATAAAACTTGAGCAAAGAGTTACTTATCATGATTCATTTAATGTTGGATTTACACATGGAATGAGGATGGACCTTGAAACCCTAATGACTTAATGCAAAAATGAGAATGAGTGGTATGGTAATGATGATGACTAATATAAAGAAAACATCCTTTTTATTATGATTCCTTCATCTAAGTGAGGTAGGCGACCAACATGTGTGATTTTTCCTAAAGGATGGAGACATTCCTAGAAAAACTAGCCACTAAACAAATTTTACTCTAAAACCCTAGTTACATGGTAAAATTTAACCTTGAGACTCCTGACAGACTTGGTAAAATCATATTTGATCATTGGTGATAGGCAGATAAGACTGACACTAACATATCATTGTACTGTTTAACAACCCCCCCCCCCCCCATTTATATATAGTAATAGCTAATATTAGACATATAAATGGGGACCCTTTTAAATTTTTAGTCTTTGAAAAATAAATCCTAACTCTAATAAATCGCCTTGAAAACTCTTAGAAAACAACCCAAGTTTAGGATCCTTATCGCAAATTGCATTTTGCATCTTTTTTTGTGTGAACACCTTTAAGTAATCCCAAATTGTGATATCCGATCAATGCTCTCGCTACGATACTATGATCAAAACACCTTGAGAATTCACAATTGCACTTCATACAAATCGCAAATAAATAAACCTTACCATTGTGTCATCCTTTAATGATTTGAGAAATGTAATATTGCGGTAATCACAATTGTATTTCGCATTATAAAAAAGAAAAACTATATTACATCGTTTAAAAGTTGCGATGCGCGAATAAAGCACCACGTGTGGGAAGAAATTGTGTTAATGTATGGTTTGACAAGGTAATTAATGTTTATCAACCCAAGGAGAAGTAATGATGTTTCAAGTTATGGCTAGTTAATGCTAAATATCTCATTTGAAATCCTCCCACAATTCAAAGTCATTTCAGAGTGCTTTTCAGTCTTAATTTCCCTATATCATCTGTGCTGATATATCTCTTCCATTTCAGGTGAGCGTCAAAAGACATGTCATTGGAGAAGGTGACGCAAAAACAGAAAAGGTAGAGCATTACAGAGTCTAAGCTATTAGAAATGTCTCCTTTATTCTCTAATATGGTTTGCAGTGCCAATGGGGGAGAAACAACATGGGAGGTCATATACAAAAGGCCTGAGGATGAGCGTCCCAAATTTACTATCATAAAGGAAACAACCAACTCAATAAAACCTTTAGGAGTCGAATTCAAAGATGTTGTATGTTCTTTCCTTGACAGAATAGGAGCGAGAGCAAAAATATTCCAATATAATGATACTTTTAGATGGGTCGTGGAAAACCTCATTATTGAAGACAAGAAATTCAAAAACTTGAGATTGGAACTCATGGGGTCATTCAAAGTTGAAGACCCAAAGAAAATGTACCATATAACTGACCCTCAGGACATATATGATAGCTCATGCCTTTCCAACTCTGCAAACAAGAACAAAGAAACTTTTAAGATGATCTAGGGTTGGAGGGTACTCGAGAACAAGTTAAAATACGATAAAATGGGTATGTATTCTATAGCCTCTCTGGATAACCCATACAACTATGCAGCTACTATGTTATGTAGGCTATACGAATTACCTAATAATGCTAACTTTTCCATTAAATGGTTTCCTTTTATTGATTCCTTTGTCAATTCCCACATTATGAATTGGGCCACTATCCTATCTAATAACCTCGCCAATGTCATCATCGAGTATCGTTAGAAGAGATCCTCCTCCATAGAGAACCTTACTCCATTCTATTTCAGTGCCTACATCATGGACGTCATCTATTTCTGCACTAAATTTCCAATCATCAGTTGGAAATGGACCTTGCAGGACCCCTACCCTATCCATCTCAACTATAAACAGATTTTGGAATCCCATTACATACCTCATTTAGATAAGATATTCCATGTCATTATTTTTCCATTGCATTGATTAATTTTTAATAAGAAAGCTCCCAGGTTTTCCAAATAAGCTGCTACAGACCTTCTAATAGTTGGAAAGTATTTTGTTGAAGAATGGTTTACATGCATCATGGTTTTTGGCAGTATAATGGATTCACATGTCCTCCCTTTGTATGTCTCTGATAAATTATTAGTAGGAGAAATAGCCCACCAGACTATGGGAAAAGGATTGACCAAAGTCCTAAAAGAAAGCAAGAAGTCATTATGACCATGCTTTCCTATTCGGTGCAGTTCCTTTTCATTAGCAAATTTTAACCATGCATGCAAAGAGTCAGTAAGCCTAGAAAGCCTTAGGCTCCATACTTTTTCGAAAAGGCAATTTGATTCAGTAAAAATAGCACATAAAATTACTACTACAATAAAGATCAAACCTTATAATAATGAGGCTAATAATTCTGAAGACCTTTTACAGTAATAATCCTTCGAACAAGCGTCTGAGTGGGCAAGGGAAAATATGAGTCCTGAAGATTTTCGAAGCATTTAGAAGTTCAAAAATAAAAGGCTCAAAATAATTCCACTGCATTTGTTAAAAATCGAGGACAAGCCTACACCTAGTGTGTTTGTCAATGGCGAGGGACCTAATTCTTGCATAGAGTCTCAAATCGATACAGGAAAAACACTAGATACAGGGAGGGCCCAAGACATCCAGAATATAGACGAATCTAGCAGGAGGTAATCCAAAAAGTAGGGTACGAGCAACCCAGTTAGAGATATCAGTTCTGAGATCAAAAACAACATTTTCAAATAGCAGTGGGATCAATTCAATAAAAAACTACAAAACACTCCCAAGATGACAGATACTTAGTTTGAAACAATGGATGAGCAAACGACAACGTCTCAGCGGACATAAATCATTCCCACTTTGCCCACATCAGAAATTGTCTTAAAGATGACTAAAATCTCTCCTATAGATTTGTTCTACAGCCTGCTCCACAAGGCTGTAGTAAGAAGATAGAGAAAAATAAGGAGGGTAGAGACATCCGAAATCCCACCTAGGAATGAACCAATGGACATAGTCTAGAAGGAAATTCCTTCCAATCAAGCCGAAAACTTGACCAGACTATCACAGTTTATAGGGGCAGATGCAATGGCCACCATGGATAAAGCTACCAAGATATTTATTTTGTTGAAGGAAAAGGAAGAGAAGATTGCACAGCTCGAGAAACAGCTCAAAACAGAGAAGGTAAGTGTGAATAGGCAAGTCACTAAGCAGCTAGCCCAATTGCAATAGATCATGGCAGTATTGAAGATAAGCCATAAGGCAGATATATCAGCCAAAATCAACTCCAAGACTTGCAGCAAGCCATGGAAAGATAGAAGGATGTTCCTACTATCAAGGAATTCATCAAAGAGGGGCTAGAGCTAAATTCTCTCTTATTAAAACAATAAGAACAATTTTTCCAAAAGATGTTGCATATCGCACCTTATCTCATCACCAGTGACCAGATAATGGATAAGATGATTTAGAAAAGAACTGAATTTACTAATCTAAAGACAAGAATCTCAGAATTCATCAAGTGGCAAGAAACATAAGAGGGAAGAAAAGCTAATCTACCTGAGATCAAAAAGACACATAAAGACATTATATTCACAGATTGGGATGCAAGGAAAAAGTAAGATGCATTAGCAGTGGAGAGAGTGGTAAGGGTATCACATAACATAGTAAATGTGCTAAACCACACTTTGCTTGCCAGCAATCTAGTCAAGGAAGGCAACCCGAAAGAACTGCCCAATCTAAATGACTTACATAAAAGATGGAAGGAAAGAGCAGAGGTCGAAAGGGAAGCAATCACAAGGGTATAAAAGTCCTACTAGGAGGCATATTAGCAATACCTTGTCAAGCCGCAGAGCCAAATCATGACCCTTAACTACTCACTCATTCAACTCAATGGATGTTGCCACCTCTCAAAGATGCGATTTTCGCAGAACAGGTCACAACAAAGTTTGGGGCACCTCCTCAAGTAAAATTGATGGCTGATACATGCAATTTAAAAGACAAGATGGCAGATAATAAATCATTATCATAGCCTCTCTTGTCAAGTCAATTTTATTTTTGGATTTAGTTAACTAGTTAGGAGGAAGGTTGTATGGAACCTCCTCAAATTTTTGTATAATCTATTTTTGAAAATTAGTTAGAATAGTATTTATACCCTTCCCATGCATTTAGAGAATGTTATGTCCCAATAATACTAGTGATTCCCCCATTACCATTTTCATTGTATCCCTTATTGTTATTATTGTGCCCCATAGGATCCCACTATTGTTATTTTGTGCCTTTATATTATTATTGTTAGGTCGTCTTCATTATATTATGACCCCTTAGACTCCTATATATAGAAAGGAGTTTTTGTCATTTGTACCATCAAATAATTATTCATTTGTCTAATCTAAAGGAGGTTTCCCCCTCGAAGAGGCTGAATTCTAAGGCATTGATATAATTTTTCTATCTTTTTGTGGGATGGTTTCATAACATTTGGTATCAGAGCTTTGAATTCTAGGGTTTCGTTGCTCCAAATAGGTCATCATGAAATTTTCTCTATAACTTTTTTCTGCGATGTTTCATAAGCGAAAGAAAACCTAGCTGACACAAAATCATGATGAACCTCAGGTCTGAATTTCATATCTTGTCTCGCTATATTTTCTGAGATATGATCTAAGGACGTTAGGGTTTTTGCAAGCTCCATAATTTCATCTAAAAAAACAACCCATTTGAGAAGAAATCGGTCTGAATCTTAGCTTCGAATTTTAGATCCTGTCTCACTTTATTTTCGGAGATATAATCTAAGGAAGTTAGGATTTTTGTAGACCCCTAAATTAGATTCCAAATAGGTCATCTTGGGAAAATCATCATAACTTTCTCTCGGATCATCAAATTGAATTTTCGTAAGAAGTTACAGAAAGAGGACGGATTGTAGTTTTCTGGGTATCATTTTGAGAACCTAATGTTGAAACATTGACCCGCGACACGTCGTACAAGTTCGCTCTATTGAACATGTCTATACTCAGGTCATTGTGGGAGATTTGGCATAACTCTTCATTGGGGAATCCAATCTTGGTCAGACATGTGGGGTTAGAACAATTACTTAGAGGCTTACCATAGGAAGCAATTTTAGACCTGGGAGATCCAAAATTACAGAGATACATTAGATTCAATATCAAACACCTACAAAGTGAAAAAAAGTGTGTAGTTTTTTTTATTATTATTGCATAAGCTTGGTTTCAAAAATTAGTTTGAAGGAATTCAAATGGCATAGTGAAGCATTATTATCAGTAATTGATGTCCCAAAGAAAGAAAATGGAAACACCTAGTAAGAAACCTGAAATCTCTAGCATGACTCATGAAGAAAAGGAAGAAATGAAACATGATATATTAAAATTACGAGACCAAGCGCAACAAATTTCACTTGCACAAAAAGTAACATAAAATAATATGGATGGTTTAAACAAAGATGTTGAAGCTAAGATGGATGTTTTAAAGAAAGGAGTGGAAGCTAAGATGGATGGCTTGGAAGCTAAGATGGATGATTTAAAGATAGATTTTGTTAGCCTCTTGCTACAGCAGGATACGCATATTTCATGATTAACATTTTACAGACCAAATATGTCATACTTTGCATGATGCAATGCTCCATATTTGTTAAACAGTCACCAAGCAAAGAAGGCTACTTAGATTTCACCAAAATGCTTTCCAAATTTTGAGAAGTTATTCAGTTTTGTACAACTTTCAACTAAAGGGAGGTCCAAACTGCTTAATCTTGGTCTCCCTTGGTTTCATTTTCTTGTTTTAGAATATAGAGGATGAAAATCTGTCCAAACAGCTTAATCTTGGCAGATTCTTAGGTAGGTAGAGAATCAAAGGAGCCCAACTACTTAATCTGGGCCCTTGGAAGAAAAAAGGGTAGTTTGTAGATAGGAAAGCATAAAAAAGAAGAAATTGAAATGATGGGTCTGCAATTCTAAGTGCACCCAAACAAAAAGAATAAAAAATGTTAGGTAAGTAGGCTGGGTAGGTAGTTTTGAGGTTGCATAATTTTGATTGTTGATCAGTTCCATGTTTTCAAGGTGTCATCTCTACTCAGGGCACAATCACCAGGAAGCTCTATGTGAAAAAACTCAAAAATAGACATAACTAACTCCCTTTCTTCATCTTCCCCAAATCATTAACTAATTTCCCCAGAAGAGGTCAAGATCTGCTCGATACCTCTTAAATTCATCATTTTCATGTCATTAGCTTGGGTGAAGATCAGCTTCACTCAAAGAAAATCCATACTCTCTCTATGAGGTTCTATCTCCCCTCTTCAAGCCTAAGATCTCTGAAACTTAGCGCTTTCTTGTCATCTCCATATTAACTACTGACATTATTATTTAACTCCTTATATTTTCCCTGTCCCCATACTAAAACTATGTAAATAATCCCCTTATGCAAATATCCCTCCCCCTGGTTGAAAAATAACCATAAGTACCCCCAGGAATTGCTTAGTTTGTCTGAAACTAGGCAAGAGCCCTCATGCTGCCCCTTCAAACCATCTTCTAAAATGCAATA
The DNA here is from genome assembly GCA_000404065.3 of Pinus taeda. NCBI lineage: Eukaryota > Viridiplantae > Streptophyta > Pinopsida > Pinales > Pinaceae > Pinus > Pinus taeda. Next base: position 73,009 of record APFE031594468.1, on the reverse strand, counting down.
GACTCCTTCCAAAGTATAAAATTCCTTTTTTGGTTATCGGACCCATTCCGAGGCCGCAAGTGCTCTTCTGACGCACATACTCATGCCTTCTGACTACAATAGACCCTTGTTGATTCCCTTAACACTCTGCAGATCCTAGTAAGCCATCTCGCGTCGCCATATCGCAATATTTTCATCACCTAGCCATGCCCCATCCTTTGTTTCCCGATGCGATATCGCGATATCGGCGATCGACAATCGCAAGCATCGCATTTCCAAATAATTACCTTCTCGTTCCTCGCCGATGTGATATCGTGATATTGGTGATCGGCAGTCACAAGCATCGCATTTCCAAATAATTACCTTCTCGTTCCCCACCAATGCGATATTGCGATCACATTGGAAGAAGTTCATCGCACCGCATTAAAGTATGAGCCACCCTGCCACATCACCTGGCTGACATCATCCACCGTACTGTTGAAGTCATGCTGACATCAGCATCCAGAAAACCGAAAATTCGCGCAAGAGGAAAAATCGTGCTTCGGAGCTCCGAAACAAGAAATGGAGGCAGTTTTCGATGCGCGATTAGTGCAACGGAGGCAGTTTTCGATGCGCGATTATTGCAAAGCGCTAATCGCACATCGCTATGGGAAATAGGCCGTTTTGGGGAATCTTTAGGAACTCTTCTGATTCCTGGGCCTGTTTTGTGCCAAAAAAGCCCGAAATTGCTCGATTTTGCCGAATGAAACCGATTTAAAGACAGGAAGAGACTAGAGATAGAGATTAAAGAGTATCAAATCAAATCAATAGGGAAAAAGCACTTCAAAGAGTATAAGCAAGCGGCGGAGACCATCAATGTAGCAGCAAAGAGTATCAGTGAAGATCTTAACAGCGGCCCAAAGCAGGAGAAAATTAAATACCTTCCAGCAAAGTAAAAAAAAAGAAGGCGAGGCCACTCAAAACTCTCAAATCATGATTATTGCACATTTAACTCACACCAGAAAAGAACTACAGATCCCAAAGCACAGTTATTCCAACAGTACTGCATCGAGGCTCCAAGGGCCACATTGCACTCCTTTTGATCCAGCTACCTCTGACACAATTTCAATAGATATTTACTTGCACTTAATTTTGGCACAAGTTTAGGTTTAGAAAGCTCTTTTTGCAGACCTGTTTTAGGTCAATTGTAATAAATAAGGTTGAGATATTTGCACTATAAAGAGAACCCTAAATACTGTATTAAAGGGGGGGAAGGGTTGTTTAGTTGGTGGATTAGTCGACAAGCTATCTCCAGCTGATTTTTCTTCGGGAGAGACTCGCACTGTAATGTCTAATAAGTTTCTATAATCAAAGACTGCTTATGAGCCTTGGAGAACGGATTGTTCACTGTGTTTACTGGTTAAAGACTGACTATGGAATTCTCATGCTGTGCATAACTCAATAAGTGTTTCTTACCTCTGTTTTTCATTCATGAATTACGCTCTTAAACAGCAGAAAGAAAGATTAGCTTAGAATTTGTTTAAATACACTCTATCCTCAATTTCTATTATTTCTTCATGTTTTATTCTGTTTAAGCATAAATATGAATTCCACATGGCTCATGTTTTCCTTAAACCAAGACAGTTATCCAGGGATTCTTCATTGCCCCTAGATAGAGATCATCTTTCCCTCTGTTAAGTTAAATGAGAGATTCTTAAGTGCCTCTCATTCCTTACATATCATTCACCCTTTAACCTGAAGATTGTGTTATGAACAACTATCCTACTTCATTATTTCTCTTATGACCAGAAAGACGCACTGATAATCCTAACCCGCGACTCCATGCCCAATGGTTTGAAACTTATCACTTCATGAATTTCCTCTCAACCTGGAAGCATTCCCTTCCATCCAAACACAAACAAAACCCCTGAGCCAAAAGCTAGCCTAAAATCAGCAACAAAGTTGAATCATTAAGAGAGAGCCCTCTCTGATTGCAGGTGGGCTAGAACCTGCAATCAAAAGATTGGTTTGTGGTTACCTCGGCCATATCCCTACAGGAGACTAGGGACAACCTGAGTGATAGCATAATGGCGAATCCACTGGGGACCTCCTCAGATAAATTCACTAAACCAATCTGCAGCCCCACAGAGGAAGAAACTGACCTATGAAGGTCTTGGCCGACCTGTGTTGTTGTGTTTTAGAAAAAATTCCCGAAAAATAGAGTAGAAGCTGGCTCCTAAGAAGCAAACACATAATACACGATCAAATCCTGATCCAAATATCCAAGTTGTAGTTGAAAATCCGAATTTGATTCCTAAGATCATTAGAAAACAAAAGAAAAAAGAAGACCCAACTGTTGCGAGTCCTGAAACAGTTCAGCCAATCAGTGTTCCAACCCCTATCAAAGTTTTATTCCGGTCAACCCCAAGCTCCCCTGGTGCATCACCTCCTTCTCCAAGCAGTTCCTTTACACCTCCATCCCATACTCCTATTACTACCACTACTCCTTCTACCCCGGTTGTTCCTGTTATCCCCGCTGCCCTAGCTGTTCCGCTTATCCCCATCATCATGGCTAGGTATGTGGCCTTACAATTGCCTGCTAATCCCAGGTCTATGCCTCAGGACTACCAATCAAAAATTACCTATTTTGATGGCACAACCTCCTGCACCGCCCTACAGCATACAAAGAAGATGCAGGATTATTTCGAGAGTTATGAAATTGATGATGAGAGCGTAAGAATGAAGATTTTTGTCCAAAGTTTGACCGGTGATGTTAGAACCTGGTTTAGGGAACTTGCACCCAATTCTATATTAAACCTGGAAGCCTTATACCAGGCATTTATTAATAGATGGGAGAAAAAGAAAGATCCCCTACACATACTATCTGATTATGATACTATCAAAAGAGGACCTCAGGAAACAGTTTTGGATGACTGTGCAAGATTTAACAATGTTTACAATGCAATACCACAAAATTTAAGACCTCCACCTGATCTCGCTTTGTACAAATTCCTAGATGGCTTTGATGCTGAGATGGCATATCAGTTAAGGGAAAGAGCCCCTCAAAGCCTTGCAGAAATGCAAGATGTCGCTTTTAGTGTGGAAGCAAATCTAATTGCTAAAAGAAACAGAGCCAGAACTAACAGAAGAACCACTTTCAAAGAAGAACCCTCAGCCTTCAATCAGAAGCTAGATGCTATCATCAGTGGCATCCACAAGCTAGGTGACAGAGTAGAAAATGTTGAGAGGAAAACTTCATGGGAGGGTCAACAGCCCAATGCCATCAGGAACCGGAACTTCAGAAAAAATCAAAATACAAACATTGGAAGGGCCAGTCCCGACCATGATATTAGGCATCCTTTTCAAGAAAACTATGCAGAGGCATCTACATCCGCTGAGCCCATAGATGGGACTCATATGAACCTGATAGATTCACAAAATGAACAACAAATCTTTATTACGGAAGAAGACCGATCATATCCTGATGCAAAACATTTTCACACAAAGTCGGGAGAGTCCTTCGACTTTAAACAAGGCTATGATACCACTGTGTACGAGGTACACAAGCAACACAAATTAAGAACAAGGACCATTGATGTTCCCCCATCTAGCAGAACAAAAGATAGTAAACAGCTCAAAAAAAGTAAAGGAAATATCACTAATAATCAACCAACTGACAGATCTGCCCCAGACCCTCATCAGGTAACCGTGGAGGATGTAACAAACACACACTCTCTTGTTGATCGACCCCTACCTCCCTCCTTCCCAAAAGAAGATCTGAATAGTACTCCCAAAAATCTTCCCAAAACAGAAATACCACAAACTATCATACATCATGACATAGATACTCCAAGAGAAAACATAGAGAGTATGCCTGAGAAAGAGAAATTCGCCACTGTCAATGCCAGAAACTCATTGGAAAAACCGTTCAATTTAGAAGCAGAGATTGGAAAACTCAAGATTTCCATTCCCCTCTCTGAACTTGCCAAACATGACGTATACAGACAAAAAATTCAAAGGTCACTTCAATTACCAGAAATAAGGGATGATGTAAACGTTTTAGATGATACCCCCGAACTATTGTTTGGTCCAGAAGTTAACGGAAAAACAACATATGGACCTATTCCACCTTTTTATGTCAGCCTGCACATACATGACAAAATACTGCATAATGCTATGTTTGACTCAGGTGCCTCACATAACCTTATGCCCAAAGCTGTAATGGAAAGGTTGAACCTTGATGTCACAAGGCCGTACAAAGATATGTATTCCTTTGTTCAAGTCAAGTCAAATGTTTAGGCTTGATCAAAGACCTTTATGTCTCTCTAGTCCAATTCCCTAACAAGACAATCTTAATGGACGTAGTAGTTGCCGATATTCCACACAAAGTATGGCATGCTCCTATCTAGATCGTGGGGAGCCAAATTGCAAGGATCCCTTCAACTCGACCTCTCTTATGCCACTATATCTGTCTTTGGGCAACCAAAGAGACTATATAGAGAAACATTAATGAAGTTTGTGGTAAGTAGTGAGGAAAAGCCCCAAAATTTTCCAATATACTCAATCCATTCCGATATGGATTCTTTTATTTTATTTAATGATAACACCAGTCCTCCAACTGATGATAAGCTATTATCTTTGGAGAAAGGAAAGTACATCAATGAGGAATCAGTTGCCAACACTTATGAAACTGTCTCAACAGCCAAGGCAACCAACAAACAGCAAGAAGAAAATGCCGAAACAGAAATTGTAAGTCTGCCCGATCCCCAAAACACTGAAACTCTCAATACAAACCTCAAACAAGAAATCACATGGTATTTGGAGTTTGATGGTTCAGTTAACAAGTTAGGAGCAGGGGCTGGAGTGTGGATTTACAATACTCATGATAATCACGCACAAGGCCATGCCTATAGACTAAATTTCAGATGTACACACAACATGGCAGAATATGAAGCCCTTCTCTTAGGCCTTAAGTTGCTCAAAATCCTAGGAGCTATTAAAGTCTCCATCCTAGGTGACTCTGACTTGATTATACAACAAATAAAGGGTAACATTGTCGCTAATGATAGTAGAATGAGAGCTTACAGAGCTGCTTCCACTGAATTACTCATTGCCTTCAGTGAATTCAAGCTTACCAAAATTGCACGAGATCACAACATTCATGCCCATAGTCTAGCAACCTTTGCTAGCACATGCAAGATTCCCTTTGAACCAAATCACCAGTTCACTGCTGAAATAAAACACAGACCTTCGGTCCCCAACAATGTCAAGGACTGGCAGGTATTTTAAAACGATGCGCAAATTAACAGTTTCTTAACTCTGGAGGACGAGTTTTCCAACACAAACATTGACATGGATGCCATGGCCGACTCACAACAGTTAGCAGAAGAAAACCACTTGATAGTAACAACTGCAACAACTAAACAAATCCTCAACCCAACTATTTTTCACCATACAAACATAGAACAGTTGAAGCAAATCTATTTAGAGGAAACAACCAAAGCGTAGGATGAGTTTATTGATTTGAAGAGTAATGTTCTACCCGTCAGCCTTACTCCCTTGGAAGACATGTTTGATGACAATGATGTTCCCAAAAAGCCAAAGATGGAACCTTTGAATGCTGTCGTAGAAGAACACAACATAGGAACAGCAGAGCATCCCAGAATGATTAAGTTATCCAAAAATCTGCCCCCTGAGCAAAAACTAAAATATGTAGATTTGTTCAAAGAATTCCAAGATGTATTTTCCTGGAGTTATGAGGACATGAAGTCCTATGACACCTCAGTAATCCAACATACCATTCCCTTAAAACCAAATCAAAAACCGTTCAAACAGAAACTTAGAAGAATCAACCCCATGCTTCTTCCCTTGATCAAAAAAGAAATAAAGAGAATGTTTGAAGCAGGTATCATTGCACCCATCAGGTTCTCTGAATGGGTTTCTAACTTAGTTCCCACCAGAAAAAAAAAAGGAGAGATAAGACTATGTGTAAACTTGAGAAATTTAAACTAGGTCTCTCTAAAAGGCCACTACCCGTTGCCCAAGATGGACCATATCTTGCAAAGAGTAGTGGGTTCCTCTAGAATTTCTTTACTAGATGGATTTTCAGGATTCAATCAAATACTTGTTCACCCAGATGACCAGGACAAGACAGCTTTTACGACACCGTGGGGAACATTTAAGTACGTTAAAATGCCTTTTGGGCTGAAAAACGTTGGTGCTACCTTTCAAAGGGCAATGGATATTGCATTTGCTAAGGAGATACATGATTTCCTCGTATTTTACCTTGATGACCTGACCCCATTCTCAAAATCTGACCAAGAGAACCTTAAGCAACTAAGGCAAATTTTCATGACATGCAGGAAATATGGCATTTCCTTGAATCCTAAGAAGTCCCTATTTTCCCTTGAGGAAGGCAAGCTTTTGGGGCATATAATATCAAAAGATGGGATTAGAATTGACCCAGAAAGAATTCAAGCTATTCTTCAAATCCCTTATCCAAGAAACATAAAAGAACTGCAAGCATTCCTTGGAAAGATCAATTTCCTAAGGAGATTTATCCCAAACCTAGCCAAGCTAATAAGGCTACTGAGCAACATGTTGAAGAAGGATGCCAAGGTAAAGTGGTCTCTTGGAACCAAGCAGGCATTCGAGAGTATAAAAACTGCCCTAACTCAAACACCCGTCCTCACCAGTCCTCAATTTGACAGAGATTTTATCATTTTTTCCTTCACATCCGAACACACTATAGCTGCTATCCTTCTACAGAAAGATGATCAGGGAAACGAAAAGCCAATTGCTTTCTTCAGCCAAGCTTTGAGAGATGCACCCTTGAAATATCAGATTATGGAAAAGCAGGCCTATGCCCTAGTCAAAGCCATCAAAGATTTCAGAATTTACATCCTATATTCCCACGTGATTGCCTATGTCCCTAACGCTGTTGTAAAGGATATACTAACTCAAGAGGGACTAGAAGGAAAAAGAGGCAAGTGGATTGCCAGCATCCTTGAACACGACATTGAAATAAAGCCCACTAAGCTCATAAAAGGACAAGGGTTAGCCAAACTAATGTCTGAAACAAACTTCCAAGCATTAGACATTAATCAACTGGACAATGAACCAGAGCTGGCGACTCCACAGATCAGTGAAACCTTCATGCAATCCCCATGGTATGCTGATATTTGCTTTGTATTGTCAAACTTGTGTGCTCCCCCAAGATTTTCCAGAACCAAGAAAAGATTTTTAAGGATGAAATCATCAAGATTTTTTGTCATAGATGGTGCTTTATTTTGGAAAAATCATGAAGGTATTTTGCTTGAAACTAACAACATCATGAAAGAATTCCATGCAGGGGACTGTGGAGGACACTTATATTGGAAATCCATGGCTGTAGAGAACTTACGGGCTGGTTATTACTGGCCCTCTCTATTTTCAGATGTAAAGAAGTTTGCTGTCTCATGCCACAAATGCCAAATCTTTGAAGGGAAAGGAAAACTACTTCCCTTGCCCCTTAAGCCAATTTCAACCGAGAAACCCTTTCAACAATGGGGTCTTGACTTCATTGGAGAAATTCATCCTTATTCCTCAGGCCAACACAAGTGGATTTTAATAGCCACTGATTATTTCACCAAGTGGATTGAAGCCATCCCATGTAGGCAAGCCAATGACTCCACCATTATCCAATTCCTTGAGAGCAATATCCTTTCTAGATTCGGCTGCCTTGATAAAATTATCACTGAAAACGATGTTGCTTTCAAATCCAAAAAAATGATCAACTTTTTCCATAAATACCACATCACCATAGGCCACTCCACAGCTTACTACCCTCAAGGCAATGGTTTGGCCGAATCTTCCAACAAAAGCCTCATCAATATCATAAAGAAACTGCTGGAGGAAAACAAAAAGAACTGGCATAGGAAGCTCACAAATGCTCTGTGGGCAGACAGACTTTCCACCAAGAATTCCATTGGGATGAGCCCTTATGAACTTGTATATGGCATGGAAGCCAAGTTCCCTTCATCTCTGGGCATTCCTACTATTAAATTGTTGCAAGAAATTCAGGTTGAACCGAATGACATACAGAGAAGAGTTAATCAAACCATTCATCTTCAGCAAACTAGAGAACAAGTCCTCAACAGAGCTTAAATACTGCAAGAAAAACTCAAAAGGATGTTTGATAAAAAGGCCAAAGCAGAGGATTTCTGGGTGGGCAGCAAGGTTCTAAGATGGGATTCATGAAGAGAAAACAAAGGCAAACACACAAAATTTGATTTTATTTGGAAAGGTCCGTACATTATCAGCGTTGTGCAAGGCAATAATACCTATTTTCTCAAATCTCCAGATGGCAACACAGCTGAAGAAGGCCCTGTCAATGGCCGAATGCTAAAACACTACAATGATCCTTTTTGAAAAGAGTAGGTGGTGTTTTATTCTGTACATAGAGTATTTGTATATACCAGTGTTTTGATTTTTGTAAGAATCCATGATGCTAAAGCACGCAGAAGAAAGCAGGCAGTGCTTTGCAGCTTAACAACAACGCAAGTGAAGGAAAGAGTTGTTACCAGTCCAAAGGTTCAAATCAAACCAACAGTTAGCACTAACAAATTCAAAGCACAACCATCGCAGAAGAAACAAGGCAATCTGACCTATTGTTCTTGGCTTCTCACAAGGAAAAACCATCCCCAAGTGGAGCCACTGTTAGCCTCCTGCTGCAGCAGGTTACTCATATTTCATGATTGACATTTTACAGACCAAATATGTCATACTTTGCATGCTGCAATGATCCATATTTGTTAAACAATCACCAAGCAAAGAAGGCTACTCAAAGTTCACCAAACTGCTTTCCAAAGTTTGAGAAGTTATTCAGTTTTGTACAATTTTCAGCTAAAGGCAGGTCCAAACTTCTTTATCTTGTCAGATTCTTAGATAGGTAGAGAATCAAAGGATCTCAACTGCTTAATCTGGGCCCTTGGAAGAAAAAAGGGTAGTTTGTAGATAGGAAAGCATAAAAAAGAAGAAAAAATGTTAGGCAAGTAGGCTGGGTAGGTAGTTTTGAGGTTGCAGAATTTTGATTGCTAATCAGTTCCATGTTTTCAAGGTGTCATCTCTACTCAGGACACAATCACCAGGTAGTTCTATGTGAAAAAACTCAAAAACAGGCATAACTAACTCCCTTTCTTCATCTTCCCCAAATCATTAACTAATTTCCCCAGAAGAGGTCAAGATCTGCTCGATACCTCTTAAATTCATCATTTTCATGTCATTAGCTTGGGTGAAGATCTGCTTCACTCAAAGAAAATCCATACTCTCTCTATGAGGTTCTATCTCCCATCTTCAAGCCTAAGATCTTTGAAACTTAGCACTTTCTTGTCATCTCCATATTAACTACTGACATTATTATTTAACTCCTTACATTTTCCCTGTCCCCATACTAAAACTATGTAAATAATCCCCTTATGTAAATATCCCTCCCCCTGGTTGAAAAATAACCATAAGTACCTCCGGGAATTGCTTAGTTTGTCTAAAACTGGGCAAGAGCCCTCATGCTGCCCCTTCAAACCATCTTCTAAAATGCAATAGACTCCTTCCAAAGTATAAAATTCCTTTTTTGGTTATCGGACCCATTCCGAGGCCACAAGTGCTTTTCTGACGCACATACTCACTCCTTCCGATCGCAATAGACCCTTGTCGATTCCCTTAACACTCTGCAGATCCTAGTAAGCCATCTCACGTCACCATATCGCAATATTTTCATCACCTAGCCGTGCCCCATCCTTTGTTTCCCGATGTGATATCGCGATATTGACGATCGACAGTCGCAAACATCGCATTTCCAAATAAATACCTTCTCGTTCCCCGCCGATGCGATATCGTGATATCGGCGATCGGCAGTCGCAAGCATTGCATTTCCAAATAATTACCTTCTCATTCCCCTCCGATGCGATATTGCAATCGCATTAGAAGAAGTTCATCGCACCGCATTAAAGTATGAGCCACCCTGCCACGTCACCTGGATGACGTCATCCGCCATACTGCTGACATCATGTGGATGTCAACATCCAGAAAACCGAAAATTCGCGCAAGAACAAAAATCGTGCTTCGGAGCTCCAGAACAAGAAACGGAGGTAGTTTTCGATGCGTGATTAGCAGAAAGTGCTAATCGCGCATCGCTATGGGAAATAGGCTTTTTTGGGGAATCTTTAGGAAATCTTTTAATTCCTGGGCCCGTTTTGCCCCGAAAAAGCCCGAAATCGCCCGATTTTGCCAAATGAAACTGATTTAAAGACAGGAAGCGACCAGAGACATAGATTAAAGAGTATCAGATCAAATCAACAGTGAAAAAGCACGTCAAACAGTATCAGCAAGCGGCAGAGACCATCAAAGTAGCAGCAAAGAGTATCAGCGAAGATCTTAACAGCGGCCCAAAGCAGGAGAAAATTAAATACCTTCCAGCAAAGTCAAAAAAAAGAAGGCGAGGCCACTCAAAACTCTAAAATCATGATTATTGCACATTTAACTCACACCAGAAAAGAACTATAGATCCCAAATCACAGTTATTCCAGCAGTACTGCATCGATGCTCCAAGGGCCACATTGCACTCCTTTTGATCTAGCTACCTCTGACACAATTTCAATAGATATTTACTTGCACTTAATTTTGGCACAAGTTTAGGTTTAGAAAGCTCTTTTTGCAGACCTGTTTTAGGTCAATTGTAATGAATAAGGTTGAGGTATTTTCACTATAAAGAGAACCCTGAATACTGTATTAAGGGGGGGACGGGTTGTTTAGTTGGTGGATTAGTCGACAAGCTATCTCCAGCTGATTTTTCTTCGGGAGAGACTCGCACTGTAATGTCTGATAAGTTTCTATAATCAAAGACTGCTTATGAGCCTTGGAGAATGGATTGTTCACTGTGTTTACTGGTTAAAGACTGACTATGGAATTCTCATGCTGTGCATAACTCAATAAGTGTTTCTTACCACTGTTTTTCATTCATGAATTATGCTCTTAAATAGCAGAAAGAAAGATTAGCTTAGAATTTGTTTAAATACACTCTATCCTCATTTTCTGTTGTTTCTTCATGTTTTCTTCTGTTTAAGCATAAATATGAATTCCACATGGCTCATGTTTTCCTTAAACCAAGACAGTTATCCAGGGATTCTTCATTGACCCTAGATAGAGATCATCTTTCCCTCTGTTAAGTGATTCTTAAGTGCCTCTCATTCCTTACATATCATTCACCCTTTAACCTGAATATTGTGTTATGAACAACTATTCTGCTTCATTATTTCTCTTATGACCAGAAAGACGCACTGATAATCCTAACTCGTGACTCCATTCCCAATGGTTTGAAACTCATCACTTCATGAATTGCCTCTCTGCTTGGAAGCATTCCCTTCCATCCAAACACAAACAAAACCCCTGAGCCAAAAGCTAGCCTAAAATTAGCAACAAAGTTGAATCATTAAGAGAGATCCCTCTCTGATTGTAGGTGGGCTAGAACCTGCAATCCAAAGATTGGTTTGTGGTTACCTCGGCCGTCTCCCTACAGGAGCCTAGGGACAACCTGAGTGATAACAGATTTGAAGACAAGCATGGGAGATTCGAAGACATATTTGACAAAGTTTCTATAAGAAATTCTTACTAGTGGTGAAAGGGTAGTAAAGGAAACTCATGATGAGAACAAAATAAATGTTAATCATGATTTCATAGACCCTAATGTTGGATTAGAGAACCACCATGTTCGAAATATCGATATAAGGAAGTTTGATGGCAACGATCCTAAAAAATGGGTACTATAGATGGAGCAATTTTTCAATCTACATAATGTGCGAAACAAACAAAAGGTACGCATTGCAACTTTATATTTGGAACCAAGTCAATTTTTATGGTATCGATGGCTTTGATTTTGTAAACAAATTGGCACTTGGGCTATTTTTATGGATGAAATGATAGCACATTATGAGGATACATAAATAAACACTTTTTTTAGCCAATTGATAAATCTCAAACAAAAGTGTCCATTAATGGAAAACATTGAGGACTTCCAAAAATTGAATATAAAAGTAAAAGGTATTCCAGAGGAGCATAGGATTGATGTGTTCATAGGGACTTTAAAAGATAACATCCAACATGAGTTTTGCCTTTGGGAACAAGATTCATTGGAGAAGGCATTTAGGTTGTCAAGAATAATGGAAAGAAAAATAATGGCAACAAGGAAGCCTATTGCTCACAATCATAAAGATGGAAGTGTTTTTTCCCCTAGCCATCCACAACCTACAAGGTTGACACCACAACAATTGGAAAAAAAAATAGCGAAAGGGCTTTGTTACAGTTGTGATAGAAAATATACTAAAGGTCATAAGTGTGCCGAGAAGAAATTATTTTACATAGATTGTGAAGAGGAGGAAGAAAAGGAACAAGAAATGTCAAAAGAAGAGGATAAAAACCAAGAACAAACCCTACAAAAAGAAGAAATGAGTCTGACCATATCTTGTAATGCATTGGCTGGAATTACCACTCCTCAAACTATCAAGATAGAAGGGCATATCAAGAAGAAAAAGGAAATAGTGTTGATTGATTCGGGAAGTACCCATAGTACTATTCATTTTAAGATAGCCAAGGAATTGAATTTCTTCCTATATCCAACACCACAGTGTCATGTGATGCTTGCAAGTGGAGGAACCATAAATTGCTCAGGAAAGTACCATAATACCAAGCTATCCGTGGGAGAATATGCATTGAATAGCCCAATGCTTCCCATTCCAATGGGTGGTGTTGATGTTGTACTAGGAGTCTAATGGCTACAACCCTTGGGTACAATAGCTTCTAATTTTCAAGAAATTCTCATGAACTTATTTGCGGAAGGAAAGGAAGTTGAGTTAAGGGGTGTTACAGGGAAACCGGAAAAGATAATCAGCTCTAATGGAATGACAAAGCTTCTAAATAAAGAACAATGAGGCATAATTTCATAATTATGTTCAGTAGAGGTTCGCATATCGAAATAATCCATTTCTCCAAATCACCAAAAAGTATTGCACAATCATTCCAAGGTATTTGAGACTCCCAAAGGCCTTCCACCTATTCGTGATCATGATCATGCTATCAATTTGATTCCAAGAAGTGTTCCTCCAAACATCAGGCCTTACAAATGTCCCTATGTCCAAAAGAGTGAAATTGAACGTATGGTTGCAGAAATATTAGAGGCTGGTATAATTCAACCTAGTCAAATTTCTTTCTCTGCTACAATAGTATTGGTTCACAAGAAACATGGATCATGGTGCATGTGTCTAGATTATAGGGAGCTCAATGTAGTGCACCGCTCTAGTTGACTACTAGCGATATGAGATTAACATTTATTTAGCCCTAAGGCCCACACTTTATTATTTGAGGACCTCAGGTTCAGGATCCGGACACATGACTCTATTATTATTGGTTATGATATTAGTGGTTGTGATGTTTATGTATGATCTCCATTGATATTATGATGAAGAATGCATTAATGGTTATGCATGTTCTTTATTGATATTATGATGATTGTGACATAAATGGTTATGTTTCTTATCTATTTGATATTATGATGTTAATAGCTTTGATGGATATGTATGCTTCCTGTCAGTGTCAGTCTTTGAAGCCTTCCACCAGTGATAAAATATGCTGTTACAAAGTGGTCTTAGGGTGTCAAAGTCAAATTTTGTCATTTCAGTGAGTTTTCAAGTAAAATTTGTTGATTAGGTATTAGGTTTAGGATTTTCTTTCACTTCTTTCAAATTTCTCCAAATGTTGATCCAAGTCACCATTTCGATGAGTGTACCATCATTTAGAGAGTTTTCATCATCATTTCAAGTTCCAATGGGTCATTTTACACCTTGTTCATGTTCTAGTTGTGCTTGGGTAAGACTCATTTCCCTCTCCTAGGGTTATGAAGTTAATCTCTCTCGTATGGCCGAATCATCACCAAAGCTTGCATCCTAATGCTCATACACCTTTCCCTATCCTTAATGTACCTTATTAAATGCTTCTCATTACTAATATCCCTGTAATTCCTCATTTTCCCACAAACCCTACTTTCTTGCTATAATTTGACAATTTTCTAGACTAACCCTATGTTTTTCCTTTTTGGACCACTTCCCCTCACTCAATATTTCAAATTCCACTTTCCTTTACTTCCTAACATACCTCCATACTTTCCAAAATTTTCTCAAGAATTTAGAAGCCTCCTATCCCCTTCATTTCACTTCATTTCGACAAATCCCCTGTTCCACACATCAGGATAGGTTTTACTCAAATGATGTTTCTAAGCAAGAAAAAATGATTTTGGAAAATGTGAGAAAGTTTTTCTCCATAACAAGTGAAGGAAGAAAAACCTCCTTCACTTTTTACAAAGGTGTCATGGTTTTAGAGAAATGTCAAAAATACAAGTTGCCTCAGGACAGTTAATGCACCTCTGAGGTGACCTTGGGAAGATCGATATTTCTCCTAGCTTGGCTAGCCAAATGAATTTCTTGAGGAGTCAAATGATAACTCGATACAAATATATTTTCAATGAGCTATCATGAGCTCAATTTGGAGTTGAGTAAGACTTTGAAAATTTGACTGCAACAACACTTTGCATTTAGGCAGCCTCATTTTGCACATTTTGACCAGTCTTGGGAGATTTGACTTTTGACAGGGTAAATGAACTCCAAATTGAAAAACTCAAGTTGTTTTGGAAAGTATAATCAATAAAATTTCCAAGGAGCTATCACACACCCAATTTGGACTCTAGGAAGCCTTCAATATTGGTCTACAAAAAGGTGTTGTGCATTAAATTGGCACTGCGCACCTTTGGCAGGTTTCCAGTGTAAAATTACACTGGCACTGTGCATTAAATTAGCGCTAAGGACTTGTTGAAAACACCTAAAATTTGTCATAAAAACACCTCCAGAGCTCTTTAATGACTCTTCCAAGTGAGTATAGTCATCCACCTTGCTGAAGAAGATTTTTTGCTTGGTTTATTGAGTTGTGTGGTCTCATCTAAGGCAAACCCTAGTTGTCTTTAAATTTCTTTTCAATACCCTAAACTGATCACTAAATCACCTCTCATAAGTTGTAAAACATCTATTGTTTCTCTCCTATTCCTTTTTTCAGCTAATTTCCTATGTCCCCTCCCCTATCCCTAATTCATTAGAGCTCATTTGCCAAAATCCTACCCTCCATATAAAACCCTAGCCCTATACATTATTCCCAAACCCTAACTCCCAAATCCTACATCTTCACTTCCCCTACTTCCCTATCAAACCCTTATCTCACATTCATAACACCATTCACTTCCCTCATTTCCCAAAAGAAACCATTCCTCCTAGCATTCACTTCCTTATACACACTGCTTACTTCATATTACAAAATTTCTTCATACTCATTTGCTTTCACTTCAAATTTCAGAAGCATGGAGATAGATTCAGATTATGAGAGGGATGAAGAAACTTTCAATGATTCTTCCAGAGAAGCTCATGTGCCAAGAAATCCACACAATGGGGGAAAGATCATTTGGGAGGAGCCCACCACTCTTACAAAATTGCTTGCTTTCCCTCGTGTTGTAACTAGCTTTAAACACCAATCTTGTTATCAGTTTTGTGAAATGGTAGAGAGGGTGAAATTTCATCATGAGCTTGCTAGGTTGTTTTTTATTCATCTCCACAATGGATAGGTGAAACTTACTGTTGTCGCTTTCACCTTGACACCTGCCAGCATTTTAGCAACAACATGTATCCCTAATGTTGGTGAACAGTGGAATAAGGGGAAATATGTGGGCAGAGAACATTATGAGCCTTACATTAAGGCTCATTATCACAAGAAAATCAACAAGGTTTTTCCTTTCAAATACTTGCAAAACACTTATGCTCCTCTCATGAAACTCATCATCAAGTATTTCACTTGTGAAGGAAGGTATTCCAACCTATATACATATCATATCAGGTTGTTGATGCATTTCACAAGAGTAAGGATGATGAACCTCCCATACTTTATATGCAAGAATATTGAGAAGATGGCTCACTATGTGAAAAGGAAACATTTTCCTCAACAACTCAACGAGATTTACCACTTGTCAATGATTAGAATTGTTGTCTTGCATCAGCTAAGCTTGTTGAACATAGCATGGGATACCTTTATTGCCCATGAGATTTTCGAAGGCCCTCAGGTGACTCCATCAGTGCCTCAAGAGGAAGGAGGGCCATCAGGATAGCCAGGTGTTTATGAGACCGAAACTACAGGTGTTTTGGTGTTTGTCACCTATGAGAGAGGCACCAAGAGGCTTTTTGCTAGTGCCAGGTGAGTACTATCTCCACCAGAGGTGGAAGGGGTCTCATTTTCTTCACCAGACCATAGGCAAATGTTATCTTCGCCAGGGTTGAAAGGGGTTTTTCCTTCTTCTCCAGCTATATAGGTTGGCCAGTAGTCAAAGAGAAAAGAAAAAGGGAAACAAAAGATGCATGAGGAGGTCCTTCTTGAAGGGAAAGACATATATTTTATTTTGATTGAGGAAAATGTTATTGATTTGGGCTCTCAAATCTCAAGACTCAAGGACATGATTATTAAAGAGAATGAGGCTGAAATACAAGCCTTATCACTTAACCTTAAGAGGGCCAAATGGAACATCAACTTTCTTGAGTAAGAAAACAAGCAACTGACAGATAAGCAAGCTATTATGGAGCTACAAATGATTAGGGAAAATAGGTGAAAGGCAAAGAAGAGAAAGATCAAGATGACCTCCCTTGAGCAATAAATTGAGGACGATTGAGAATCATGGTTGGAGAGGGTGAACATTCACCTTGAGAAGATGCTTGAGAAAGCCAACAAAGAGAAGAAAAGTTTGTGCCATATGGCCTATCACTACCTAACTCGGAACAAAATTTGCAAAACAAGGGTAAAGATGTTAAAGGCCAAGCTAAAAAGAGCTTTGAGGAGCAAAAAAGAGAAAGATAAACGCAAGATATTCGCTCAAGAATCATTGGCTCATCAAAGAACTTAACAAGGGTCATTCATGCCAAATTTAAAGAAATTTGGAGAAACGTTTGTCAATTTTGAAATTTTTAATGTGAAAAACAAGGTTTTCCAATAGGTGCATAGCACCACTAGCGCTGCGCTTTTGTTAGGGACATGTTCTTGCAAAAAAGTTTACATTTTTGGAATCAACATGGAAAAATATGAAATTTCATAAACGGAGACGAATTTTGGACAAGTTCTAGGTCTCCAAAAGGGCAAAAAACACCCAAAAAGTGCCCTCTCTGCCACTTTTTTGCCACATAGGAAGCAGTCTTGGGAGAATCAATTTTTTGAGAGGGAAATGGACTCCAAATTAATGTAGGTTTTAACCTCGTACATAAATTACTTGCATACGAATTCCAAATCACAAGAAAAATAAAAAATGCGAGAGCATAACACATAAAACACATATACACAGAGATTTCCCATTGGATCCAAAAACCGGGACTACCAGCTTGATTTTCATTATGTTCCTTTCAATGTTACAATACATATTTATACATGCCGAAGCATCCAATACCATGGACCGAGAAACCATCGCGTCCAAAACCATGGACCAAAAACCATCGCGTCCAAAAAACATGTGCGAAAATCATGCACAAAACCATAGGTGGGTCTGCCCAACCTAACATAGGGTTACGGGTACCCCTCAAACCCCCTGTTAACTATGTGTAAAGAATATAACACAACCCAACAATATCCCACTTGTTGTTTCCTTTCCATACAGGGCCACATGAAAGCTTAGTCATTTTTCCAGCCCTGAAACACCCATTGTTTCTCTACACCAAGAGAACTTCTCAGAGCTCACAGATTTTGTAAATGCATCTGCAGTATTCTTCAAAGTGTCCACCTTTACCAGCAACACCTTTTTGTCTTCTATCATATCCCTCACAAAGTGATACTGAACATCAATGTGCTTTGTCTTTGAATGATAAGCAGGGTTCTTTGCCAAGAAAATTGCACTTTGGCTGTCACAGTCTATCCTTATAGCTCCCTGTACTAACCCCATACTTGAACACAATCTCTGCAACCAAACTGCTTCCTTGCTTGCATGAGTGGCTGCCATGTATTCTGCCTCTGTAGTTGATAGTGCGACTACAGATTGTTTCTTACTCATCCAACTGACTACACCTCCAAATAGGTTAAACACATACCCATTTGTAGATCTTCTCTGATCCAGATCTCTAGCCTAGTCTGCATTAACAAAGCCACAGATATCCAACACTCTGTCCAATCCTCGTCTTCCTTGGTAGCACGAACCATAATCACTAGTGCCACGCAAATACCTGAAAACCCGCTTCACTGCTGTCCAGTGCTCCTTCCCTGGTTTTGACATAAACCTGCTCAATACTCCCACTGCATGTGCAATGTCTGGTCTAGTACAGACCATGGCATACATCAAGCAACCGACTGCACTTGCATATGGAACGCGGGACATGTCCTCTTCCTCTTCTTGTGTCTTGGGACACTGTTCAGCAGATAACGTCACGCCTACAAGAATAGGAACTTTCACTGGTTTACTATCCTGCATATTAAACCTCTGCAATATTGTCTCGTCATACTTCCTCTGGTTTAACCAGAGCTTCCTCTTTTCCCAATCTCTTTTAATTTCCATGCCCAAAATATAGTTTTCAGCACCGAGATCTTTCATGTCGAATTTGGAGGACAATTGGGTCTTCAA
>APFE031594468.1:14163-48827 GCA_000404065.3 Pinus taeda | reverse complement strand
TACCAGCTTGATTTTTCATTATATTCCTTTCAATGTTACAATACATATTTATACATGCCGAAGCATCCAATACCATGGACCGAAAACCATCGCGTCCAAAAACCATGGACCGAAAACCATCGCGTCCAAAAAACATGTGCGAAAATCATGCACAAAACCATAGGTGGGTCCGCCCAACCTAACATAGGGTCCAAAACCAAAATTTTCTGGGGCGCTGCCCTGGACCCCATAAAGTGGGGTTACGGGTACCCCTCAAACCCCCTGTTAACTATGTGGAAAGAATATAACACAACCCAACAATTAAGAAATTCAAGTTGCTCTAGTAGATAGACTTGACTAGCTTTCCAACAAGCTATCCTGCACCTGATTTGGACTCCTGGAAAGCTTCCAAAATTGGCCTAGAAAAAGCATTGTGTAATAAAATTTTGGTGTTGCGCATTAAATGGATTTTACCAATTTTGCCTGATTTTCCAGATTTTTCCTAGTTTTCTTGGGAGATCACCCTTTCCTCATTTCTTGGTAAATGTAAGCATGGTAAATGATGAATTTGATGTAAATATGGTTGAAAATCAGTTCATAAGGTAGATACATCAAGTTCCAAGTGGTTTTGAGTTGTAATGAACTGGTTTCCTTAGTTTTATAGGTAAGTTGTTCCACTGCCTATATTCTTGTTCTTAGTTTAGATATGGTTGAAACCACCCCTCTTCTCATGGATTTGACCCTGATAGCTAGCTTGAGTAGTTTCCATGCCAATATGATGTACTTTTTTATTCATTTCTAAAGGTTGGACTTTGGCAGAAGTGTTGGCTCTCATTGAACATTTGTATCAGCAGTTTGGCAAGGAATAAAACCAGGTTTCATAGCTATTTTTGTGGGATTCTTGTGATAGTGAGTTTATGTATTATTTCTTCATTGTAATGAGTTTTCTTGTTCTGATGTTTTATATGTATCCACATCTATCTCTCTCTCTTATAAACTAAATGAATCGAGGTGAATAGACAAAATACACTAATTTACAGTGCTTTGTCTTGGGAATGCATTTGGTTTTCAATGTTTTCAACTGTTTGAAGAGGATTCATAGTTTCTTTGTGCCCTCCTCAACTCCTCAGTTGTCTTAATCTACAATATTAATCCTTTTATAGTACATAAATGCTTGTCTACCTCACCCCAAAGAACCTGAATGTATCCCTGAGTTGATTTCCCAGACCCAATATGCCTTCTCCAATTGATCCAGAAACCAAAACCTAAAAATCAAACAAAAACTCTAGAGCTACTATACCTAGCCTAAAATAAGCATTCAATTCAATCACCCCAAGCCCTAGTTGCCAATTTCCTAATTGAGATTGACAAGGAGAGATCCATCTCTAGACCGGGTAGGTCTAGCTACCAGGTTAAGCATGGTTTTATGTTACCCTAAACCTACATTCCTTCAGCCTGAGGTAGATTTAGGCACTAACATAGTGGCACCCATACTAGGGAACCTAGTTTTATGTTCCTCAACAAAATGTAATTAAGTTCAGATTTGATTGTTGATGGTGAACAACGATCAGACACAGCAAGGCTAAAATCATTCACCTGGTGACTCTAAATCAGTTTTGACATTAGATACAAGGACTCCACTGGAGGATGAACCTAACTAGCAGAAACATGAAAGGACAATATGAAAAGATCAAGTATTCAAGTTGGAATTTCATGCAAGACATTATGTTCTTTGTTATAAATTATTTCTTCTATTTTCCCGAGAATATCAAGAAGGCTTTGCAAAGTATATTGTATTTCAGAAAAGATCCCAGACCTGCATTTGATTCTTTCCCTTTGAAGATTGTAAATACCAAATATTCGCATGTCTTTGATCTTGATCAAGATCCGTCTTCTAAATCTTGTGATGACGTTCTTCAAACTGATGAGCCTCAAGAGACCAATACTGATTCTACACCTTCTGTACATACTCCTATACCTTGTAAAATTCCAGCTCGATACAAGCCTCTGCTTTTACCTTCTATATCCTATGTTTTCCCTAAAAATCATGACCTATATCTACCAAGATTTGATGGTGCTTGTAACAACATCATTGTTGAGAGACATGTACTAAATTTTAAGTCTTTTCTTTGACCTTTTTGAAGTCGATGAAGAGGATGTCAGTATTAGGCTTTTTTTTCTTTTTTTGCAAGGCAAAGTCAAGAGTTGGTTTAAAACCCTACCCGATCCGAGCATCTCAGATTTACAGCAGTTTGTTAAAGTTTTCCTCGATAGGTGGGTGATCAGACATAACCCTTTCTTGACTCCAGAAGGGTATAATCAACTGAAAAGACTACCAGGAGAGACAGTACAACATTTTTCTACTAGATTTAACCAAGTTTATTGTTTGATTCATGTTAATACAAGACCTCCTCCTGGATTCACTTTCTTACACTACCCGGATGCCTTTCAGCTAGAAATAGAGTTTTAGCTGAGAGAAAGGAACCTTGCAACACTTGAAGAGATGTAGAATAGTGAAGTAGATGTAGAGGCTCATTTGCTGATTAGAAGGGCAAAGCTGAAGGAAGAAGAGATGAAGAACATAGATCTAGAGGAATCGACATCTTTAGAATTAAAGCTCAACATTTTGGTAAGTGCAATGGAAGAGATGATGCAAAAGATCACTACAAGGAATGAGAATGATGTTCAAGATCATGGCTCATTGATTGAACAAGAAAAAGTTGTTGATCCAAAACATTTTGTTTCTTATCCCAATTCTCATAGATCTGATAATTATTATTTTATGGATCAGCTTGTAGAAGAGAGATCTGTTGATATGACATGTATGTTGGATGATGTATTTTATATTGATGATTTCCCTAGGTTTTATCAGTATGATGATGATTATGTTCTCCAAACGAAAGCTAGTCTTGCAGACAAATCAACAGCTGGTTTGTGGAAGGAGGAATCTCATTTCCAACAACATGAATACAGTGATCAGCCGTTACATACTAGCCATGGAAGTGAGGGGGAAAGTGAAGCAAATTTTGAAGTAAGTGAAGGATCTTTGCCTTTTTGTTTTACTTCATTTCAGTTCATCAGAGACAACTTTCATGCAATCAGAAATCAACCATCGATAAGTTTTGATCTAGACCATCTTGAGGGGAATGAAATCCTTGTTCAAGGCATGTCATATCCAGATTTACAACCCTCGAATGCCATTGAATGTCAGGTTTCAGTTGAAGTTTTGGAAGCTGGCACATATGATCAAATGATGCAAGATGATTCCATACCATTTTGGTTTGAATCATTTGAATTTTTGAAGGGAAAATTACATAGTATATCTTCAAATGAGCAGCCTATAGGAAATCATGGAATCTCATCAAAACCAATAGAAAATGGGTTGCAATAGTCTTTTCAATTTTTTCACAATCCAATAGCTGATGTGTTGGATCATGTCTACAGTCAAAGTCCTTCCCCATTAGCTACCTGTGAGCTTGAAATGTGTACTGATACAAACTTGATCTGGTAGCTATTTTCTTTGTCATTGTCAGCAAGATTCTCGTCACAATGCTCAGATCAAAGTTTGCATTCATGGTACAAGGAGAAGAAAAGTAATCCATTGGATGAGCTAAGTCCCAGTGCACATGAATTTCAAGATCCTTATGCAATGGTTTTGGAGTCAGATAGAGAATCCATATCATTCAATGGATATGTTTACAAGTTTTCATGGGAGTTGCCTTTCAGTAGTTCTCTCTTGTTGTTCATAAGCAAGCACTTGTGGAGAATGCAAACAACAGCCAGAATGCTTACTTGGTTATATTGGTTATTTCACTTCACTTGAGCAGATGATGAATGGAACATCTAAAGTAGGTTTATTGAATAAGCTCCATTTTGAGCATATTTTCTAGTTTGTCAGTTATGTTTTAGTATTGTGTCAGTTTTATTTCAGTTATGAGTCTTGAGTCTTTAGTTTTGATGTTTTTGTTGCCAAGATATTGATTCCATATTGCCCAATGGATAAGGCACTGGTGTGCTCTCCCAAAGATCTGTGGTTCTTAGCACCTCGAAGGAGCTACCATCCCCATTGGAGCCAACGTTAGTGTCAGTATTTGAAGCCTTCCTCCAGTGATCAAATATAATTTACAAAGTGATCTTAGGGTGTCAAAGTCAAATTTTGTCATTTCAGTGAGTTTTCAAGTAAAACTTGGTCATTAGGTATTAGGTTTAGGATTTGTTTTCACTTCTTTCAAAGTTGTCCAAATTTTGGTCCATGTCACCATTCAGAAGCGTGTACCATCATTCAAAGAGTTCTTATCATCATTTTAGGTTCCAATGGGTCATTTTACATCTTGTTCGTGTTTCAGTTGTGCTTGGGTATGACTCGTTTCCCTCTCCTAGGGTTTTGAAGGTAATTTCTCTTGTATGGTCAAATCATCAACAAATCTTGCATCCTGATGCTCATACACCTTCCCCTATCCTTAATGTACCTTATTAAACACTTCCCATCACTGATATTCCTCAAATTTCTCATTTTCCCGCAAACCCTAGTTTCTTGCTACAATTTGACAATTTTCTAGGCTAACCCTCTGTTTTTCTCTTTTTGACCCCTTCCTGTCACTCAATATTTGAAATTCCACTTTCCCTTACTTCCTAACATCTATCCGTACTTTAAAAAAAATTCTCAAGAATTTAGAAGCCCCTTATCCCCTTCATTTCACTTCATTTCGACAAATCCCCTGTTCCACACATCACGATAGGTTTTACTCAAATGATGTTTCTGAGCAATAAAAAATGAATTTGGAAAAAGTGAGAGAGTTGTTTGTCCATAACAGGCCAAGGAAGAAAACCCTCCACTTTTTACATATGTGTCACGGTTTTAGAGAAATATCAAAAATACAAGTTGCCTCAGGAGAGTTGATGCACCTCTTGAGTGACCTTGGGAAAATCAAGCTTTCTCCAGTTTGTTTGGCCAAATGACTTTCATGAGGAGTCAAACGATAACTAGACACAAATAAATTTACAATGAGCTATCATGAGCTCAACTTTTAGTTGAGTAAGACCTTCAGAAGTTGACTGCAACAACACTGTGCATTTAGGTAGCCTCATTTTGCACATTTTTACCAGTTTTGGGATATTTGACTTTTGACAGAGCAAATGAACTTCAAATTGAAAAATTCAGGCGGTTTTGGAAATTAGACTCGATATTATTTCCAACGAGCTATCACATGCCCAATTTGGACACTGAGAAGGCCTTCAAAACTGGTATACAAAAAGGTGTTGCACATTAAATTGGTGTTGTGCACCTGTGGCAGGTTTCTAGTGTAAAATTACACTAGCATTGCGCACCTGCTGAGAACACCTCAAATTTGTCATCAAAACACCTCCAGAGCTCTTTCATGATTCTTTCAAGTAAGTATATTCATCCACCTTGCTGAAGAATATTTATTGCTTGGTTTATTGAGTTGTGTGGTCTCATCTAAAGCAAACCCTAGTTGTCTTTGAATTTCTTCTCAAAATC
Organism: Pinus taeda; assembly: GCA_000404065.3. NCBI lineage: Eukaryota > Viridiplantae > Streptophyta > Pinopsida > Pinales > Pinaceae > Pinus > Pinus taeda. Next base: position 43,348 of record APFE031594468.1, on the reverse strand, counting down.
CTAAAATGATTATTAAATCAGCTTTCATAAGTTGTAAATCATCTATTGTTTCTCTACTATTCCATTTTTCATCTAATTTCCTATTTCCCCTCCCTTATCCCTAATTCATTAGAGCTCATTTCCGAAAACCCTACCCTCCATATAAAACCATAGCCCTACACACTATTCCCAAACCCTAACTCCCAAATGCTACATCTTCACTACTCCTACTTCCCTATCAAACTCTTACCTCACATTCATAACACCATTCACTTCCCTCATTTCTCAAAAGAAACCCTTACTCCTAGCAGTCACTTCCTTATATACACTGCTTACTTCATATGACAAAATCTCTTCATACTCATCTGCTTTCACTTCAAATTTCATAAGCATGGAGACAGATTCAGATTATGGGAGGGAAGAAGAAACTGTTAGTGATTCTTCTAGAGAAGCTCATGTGCCAAGAAAGTCACACAAAGGGGGAAAGATCATCCGGGAGGAGCCCACCACTCTTATAGAAGTACTTGCTTGCCCTCTTGTTGTAACTAGCTTTAAACACCAGCCTTGTTATCAGTTTTGTGAAATGGTAGAGAGGGTGAAATTTCATCATGAGCTTGCTAGGTTGTTTTTTATTCATCTCGATAATGGCCAGGTGAACCTTGCTAGTGTCTCTTTCACCATAACACCTACCACCATTTCAACGGCAACAGGTATCCCTAATGTAGGTGAACAATGGAGTAAGGGGCAATATTTGGGCAGAGAACATTATTAGCCTTACATTAAGGTTGGATATCACAGACAAATCAAGAAGGTTTTTCCTTTCAAATACTTGCAGAACACTTATGCTCCTCTCATGAAACTCATCATCAAGTATTTCACTTGTGAAGGAAGGTTTTCCCGCCTATATACATATCATATCAGGATGTTGATGCATTTCAGAAGAGTAAGGAAGATAAACCTCCCATACTTTATATGCAAGAATATTGAGAATATGGCTCACTATGTGCAAAGGAAACCTTTTCCCCAACAACTCAACAACATTTACCACTTCTCACTGATTAAAATTGTTGTCTTGCATCAGCTAAGCTTGTTGAACATACCATGGGATACCTTTATTTCCCATGAGATTTTCGAAGGCCCTCATGTGACTCCATCAGTGCCTCAAGAGGAAGGAGGGTCATCAGGACAACCAGGTGTTTATGAGATAGAAACCATAGGTGTTCTGGTGTTTGTCACTTATGAGAGCGGCACCAGGAGGCTTTTTGTTGCTGCCAGGCGAGTACTATCTCCACTAGAGGTGGAAGGGGTCTCATTTTCTTCACCAGACCATAGGCAAATGCTATTTTCACTGAGGGTGAAAGGGGCTTTGCCTTCTTCTCTATATATATAGGTTGGCCAGCAGTCAAGGAGAAAATACAAAGGGAAACAAAAGATGCATGAAGAGGTCCTTCCTGAAGGGCAAGACAAAGATTTTATTTTGATTGAGGAAGATATCACTAATTTGGGCTCTCAATGCTCAAGACTCAACGACATGATTATGAAAGAGAAGGAGGCTGAAATACAAGCCTTATCACTTGACCTTTAGAGAGCCAAATGGACCATCAACATTCTTGAGCAGGAAAACAAGCAACTCACAGATGAGGAAGTTGTTATGGAGCTACAAATGATTAGGGAAAATAGGAAAAAGGAAAAGAAAAGAAAGATCAATATGACCTCCCTTGAGCAAGAAATTGAAGATTACCGAGAATCATGGTTGGAGAGGGTTAGTATTCACATTGAGAAGATGATTGAGAAAGCCAGCAAAGAGAAGAAAATGTTGCACGATATGGCCTGTCACTACCTAACTCAGAACAAAATTTGCAAAATAACGGTAAAGAGGGTAAAGGCCAAGCTAAAAAGAGGTTTGAGGAGCAAAAAAGAGAAAGATAAACTCAAGATCTTGGCTGAAGCATCATTTTCTCATCAAAGCACTTAACAAGGGTCAATCATGCCAAATTTCAAGAAATTTGGAGAAAGTTTTGTAAATTTTGAAACTTTTAATGTGAAAAACAAGCTTTTCCAGTAGGTGGCGCTGCGCTTTTCTTGGGGACACTTTCCTACAAAAATTATTACTTTTGGAATAAACATGGAAAAATATGAAAGCTCATAAATAGTGAGGAAGTTTGGACAAGTTCTAGTTCTCCAAAAGGGCAAAAAACATCCAAAAAATGCCCTCTCTGCCACTTTTTTGCCACACAAGAAGCAGTCTTGGGAGAATCAATTTTTGGAGGGGAAAATGGACTCCACATTCAGAAATTAAAGTTGTTCCAGAAATCATACTTGACAAGTTTTCCAACGAGCTATCCTACACTTTATTTGGACTCTGAGAAGGCTTGCAAACATGGCCTAGAAAAAGCACTACGCATTAAAATTTTGGCACTGTGCATTAAATGGATTTTCCCAATTTTTCCCGATTTGCCAGATTTTTCCTAGTTTTCTTGGGAGATCACTTTTTCCTCATTTCTTAGTAAATGTAAGCATGGTAAATGATTAATTTGATGTAAATATGGTTGAAAATCACTTCATAAGGTAGATACATCAAGTTTCAAATCGTTTTTAGCTATAATGAATTGGTTTCCTTGGTTTTAGAGGCAAGTTGTTCCATTGCCTATATTCAAGTTCTTAGTTTAGATATGGTTGAAACCACCTCCCTTATCATGGATTCGACCCTGATAGCTATCTTGAGTAGTTTCCTTGCCTATATCATGTACTTTTTGATTCATTTGTAAAGGTTGGACCTTAGCAGAAGTGTTGGCTCTCATTGAACATTTGTATCAACAGTTTGGCAAGGAATGAAACCAGGTTTCATAGCTATTTTTGTGGGATTCTTGTGACAATGAGTTTATGTATTTTTTCTTATTTGTAATGAGTTTTTTTTCTGATGTTTTATATGTATCCACATCTCGCTCTCTCTTCTAAACTAAATGAATGAAGGTGAATAGACAAAATACACTAATTTATAATGCTTTATCTTGGGAATACATTTGGTTTTCAATGTTTTCAATTTTTGAAGAGGATTCATAGTTCCTTTATTCCCTCCTCAACTCCTCAGTTGTCTTAATCTACCATCTTAATCATTTTCTAGTACATAAACAGTTGTCTATCTCACCCCACAGAACATGACTATATCCCTGAGTTGATTTCGTAGACCTAATCTGCCTTCTCCAATTGATCCAGCAACCAAAACCTAAAAATCAAACAAAAACCCTAGAGCTACTATACCTAGCCTAAAATCAGCATTCAATTCAGTCATCTCAAGCTCTTATTGCAAATATCCTAATTGTGATTGACAAGTAGGGAGCCCTCTCCCAACCTAATAGGGCTAGCTACCAGGTTAAGCATGGTTTGATGTTACCCTAAACCTGCCTTCCTTCAGCCTGAGGTAGATTTAGGCACTAACACTTCCATTGATGTTATGATGATGATATCCATGATAGATGTGTCCACTATGTTACCTACTTGCATTAGTTTCTGTTCACATTTAACAATGATGTGAACGACCAGGTGATGGTAATGATGTTATTATGACAATGACTAACACTGAGAAACCTTGTTACTGATTATTATTGAGTATGGAAGGAAACTGTTATCGGGAAACCTGGTGTCCATTCAGAGCTGCTAGTCCCACTAAAATAGGTAGCTATCTTAGAAACAAACTAACTAAAGTTACTTGCATTTTCCTTTATGAAAAGTAGATGACAGAGAAGCAGAGAGTACCAACCTCAGTCTTTCGCTTCGCTCCTTGCTTGTTTCCTCTCTCCTTTTACAAATCTTTGCCACTCTTTCCTCACTTATCCCGCTTCAAAGAACACCTATGGAGTCAAAGTAGCCGAGTACCATCAAACGATAGAGATCTACAATCATAAACAATATAGGATAAAATATATATTGACCATACAAATGCATATATCAATTCAATATTCAAAGACATACAAGAATATGGAGGAAAACTCAAATAGCTTTATTGATAGAAGTGGTAGAAGAGAGGATTACAACCCATTGATCTGACCTAGCACCATACTCCCAGCATGAAAGCCCTTCTTCACCTCATGAAATGCTAGATCACCCAACACTATTATCTTCCACAAAGAAACCAACAACACTTCCTTACAAGATGCAAAATTCCAACCTCTGGATATCTAGGATGAGGGATCCATATATAGATGTTTGCAGGTGGGTGAGTCAGCTTCTAGGTTTTTTATTAGTGTCATTTCTCTGATAGTTCTCAATTTCACTTGGATATTTCATGATCTCTTACTCATCCCTCGGTAAATTCAGAGAAGCAAGTGTCACAGGAGAAGTTTCTAGAAGATTCCATGATCATCCACCTTGCAAATTGTTTCTGCCATTTGTCTAATCTCAGCCATCGCACCCCATAGAAGGGATTTTTAGTATGCATCGCACCCCCCATGTGCATTAGGTGAGATACATCACATTTTGACCATGGAGCAGGTGAGATGGTCCAGTTCTGAGCAGTTTTTCATGGAGAACTTCTGGGAGATGTTGTAATCAACTGACCTTGTTCCTTTAGGGTATGAAACGACACTTTTAGGGACTTAGAAGCCCTTGGGTTATGGACATATGTGATTGGGGTTGTAGTGCTCAAATATGTCTATAACAGTTGCCCCCTAAAGCATGAGATCGTAAATCTTTTTGATGTCTGGTGAAACGATTTATCATGAGCATCCAAGGTTTTTCGAACTGGAAGGTGACCTGTAATAAGATACAATACAATACATTATCTTCATAACATTTTCATGATATAGCTGAGGTGAGCATTCCCATGTTTAGCTTTATAAATTCATTCTCATGTACATAGGACAAACAACCGTATATGTCACAGACTGATGATTTCGGTAGAGCCATCATCCTTGAGATTGAATGATTATCTGTGCAGCAATGATGTACATTTGATGTCTTTATTTTCCTAAATATATCCTAGCCCGGATGGATGAAACTAGATCCGGGGTCTTCAAACTCGTTCAATATTCGCCCGAAGTACAAGTTGATCCATGTGAAAATATGTCCGGGAGTCGAACATGGAAAGACATCGCCTGATTACCAGCCAATGATGTAAGTTGTTAATAGGCATGAGAGGAATCATCGATAATGATGATGACCCTCAAGGTACGACAATACAATTCACGTGGTGTGAAAATGGGGCTTGGCGTCGAACACCACGCAAAATCTTTTGGTCGAAGGCCATTAATGTAAACCTATCACCGGAAGTGAGAGACTTTCCATTGAGGCATGCAAGCTTCAATGTACTGGAAGTGTTGTTCCTAGGTCGAATTCTTGGATAATGAGCTGATGCTGACAAGAAGTGACCCATCTTAGGAGAGAATTAATGAATCCCACATCTATGACATGGAACAGAGCAAATGATTTTGTGGAGGTCAAAACGATCTGATGATACAAAGTTCAGGGTGTCGGTCATGAAAGAATGAAGCGTGACAATATTGCAGTGGGTGAGACACAAGCTGGGTTGGTGAATTCTTTGAGTGACTTCTCTTGAACATATTGGTGACACTGAAATGGATTGGTAGCATTAACCCCAAAAATGGATGGTAGGATGGACCAATAGCAATATGATCGATGAATGGAATAACCCAACCCGACTCAATAACGGTGATGGAGTGAAAGTGTCATGTTGAAGAGCGATTTGCTAGAAATAAAGTTTCTTCAAGTTTTCTTCCTAATTTCTTCCCAGTCATTGCTGACCAATACTTCTTTATTTTTTTCAAGCTTGAGGAGGATAACATATGCTTGTTCTATAATTTACCCTTCGGGCAAACCCATCGCTATGTTTTAACGAGCCTAGCGATAGTGAAACTAACTCTTGTCTGCATGGACAAGCTTGTCGCTATTGTTTTAATGAGTTTAACGAAAAAGAAAACTCGGTCCTTTTCAATTTTAGAGATTCTAAAAAGAGATGGAAAGGAAACTCCAGTAATCATTTTTCATCATATAATCCCTTAAGTCCGAAAAAATATAAAATAATAAAAAATGGATGAATTTTCAATAGTTTTAATGAGCTGAACATGACAAGCGCTCGATCTTTTTGTGTAATGATCCCTCAGGTCCAAAAAGATTAAAATATAGAGGAGGGATAGCACTCCCGATCACTTTAACGAGTATAAGAGGCCAATTTCTCAGCAATCTTTTCATATTTTACGAGTAAGATGAAAAGAGCTTAAAGGAGACTCATTTTTGAGGAACGAGTGATATTTTCGGGTAGCAGCTGGTTCCAAGTAAGGTTTGGAGCTTTCCAATTATGGCAGTGTAAAGAAGATGGCTAACAGAATCACTCATCATAGTTGTTCCTCAAAAGGGGTAAACAATCAAATGGAGGCGTATGATCGGATAAAACATAGTGGAGGTGATGGTAAGAACACGACCAAGGCTTAAAAGCTGATGATAATGTGATTGCAATGGTTATTTACCGATGGTGGATTCATTTTTTAATGAGCTTAAACTCTGGTGGAACATATGCTCATTGCTAGGTTTATTTTTTTAAAGAGCTTGAACTTTGCATAAAACTGCTCGTGCCAGTCATATAATAAGGATGTCTCATTAATAAGTTCATTTTTTAGGGATCTTTCCCCATTCAAAACTTTGCTCCAGATCCTTTTGCATGCAAGCTAGGAACAACCAACTACTATCCTAGGGGTTAATTAACTATTGGGGTTAGGTAGGAAAACTCTTCCTTTACTTTACTGGTGTCATTTGACCATTGCAAAGGTGAATGGTTGATTAGACCAATCACCTAACTTAAATAGATGAAGTTAGTAGAAAATATGGGGTTAGAGTTATGCTGTTCGCTTTTCGCTTGCGTACAAAATGTTTGCATGCCCCTAGGTATAGCGAAGTAGAGTTTCCAGGTTACCATATGAAATTTCTCACATTTGCAAGATTGTTCCATCCACGTCAAAGACAAAACACTTCCTTGGCGATGTCCATTGAAATAGACAAAGGTGAATGGCACAGTCTCCTCCACTCACATAACTTTGACAAGGGAATGTTATTCCAGTCTAATCCCATTTTCCTAAATGGACGAGTGTGTCAGACTAGTCATATATCCTCCAAGGAAACTTACCCTATACCTAAAATTTTCCTACCGAAGTAGAACAAGGTGCATGCCCCTAGGTTTCAGTCACAATCACCGAATCACTCGCACTCATTAAGTGGATGAACTCGAGATTGATGAGAAATTCCTTGTGCAAAAATACCAGATAGGGATGGCACTTGACTATTAGCTATGTGTGAACCGGGGAATGAAAGCTGGTCTACGAGCTGGACCACTCTGCCTTCATGTGAAAAACACATCACTCGAAAGAATGAGGAAACAATAGCTCCCATGCTATAAATGTAGTCATTCCCAAGGTGTAGATTGTAATCTGAAGGTCCTTGGACTATCATCACATTCAGATAAATGGTTTTCCTTCTCAAAGTTATAGGAAAATTTGGAAGGATCCCTAACGGTCGACTGGTTCCTTTGTCGAAGCTTGTTAGATTTCGCATCTCAAGCAGAAGCGATGGCGAACCAAGCACTTTCCAAGCAGTTGAGGAAAGGATACTCATAGAAGCCCATTCATCTATGATAGTACTAAACATGACCATTTGACCATTCTGTAAGCTTGTACTATGATTTGGAATGGTACATTAGATGGTAGACGGGGTCTACCTAGTAGATTCCAATTGAAGGAAATGACTAGGTTGCTTGGAGGTGGGACCGAATAAACGGCTAGATACGTCTCTGACGAACTTCCTTCCTATGATAAAGGAATAGGTAGATTGCCCCCATGTTCATTAGAGTCTGTGTTTATGAAGCGAATTTGTACGGTGTTGTTCTTATTCTCTTTGGTGATTGTATCATCTGAACGTAGACCTTCTAGACTCTGGAGACAAGACTGTGTCGACTGCCATCTTGACCTGTTGACTTTGGTCTAGTGTGGACTCAGAGGGTTTATCTTCAATGGTAGATGCTTCGACCGACCACAAAGGTGTGTCAGTTGGATTTTCAACTAGTGATGGACTTGGCAAGAGTTTCTTGTATCCAGGAGGAAGTCGTAGCGGTGAAGCAAGATGGTTATCCAAGACTCTTTTAGCTTCATGTAGGAAGGGATAACGGTGGATGGCATGATTACCTTCACACAATTTACAAGGAAATTTATATCTTCCTTTCTATCCATTGACTTCATTTTCACTAGTTGACGGTGTACTCTTAACATGCTTGTTAGAGTTTGATGACACCAGATTTTGCAAGCAGGGAGACCAGTCCCTTAAGATCCATGGGATGCAAGGACAATATCGATAACAGTGGTCCCCTTCGCAAATGACACATGGAGATTTAGGTTTGGATGGTGTAGTGTGTGGATTTTCACTAGACAATGTATGGTTGCCCCTTTTTTTTGTTGGCTCCTTCTTCTTCTTCTCCTTCCCTTTCTTCTTCTTCTCAGTTACTTGGTTTTTGGTTTTACTAGCTTCACCAAGCGAAGAGGAAGAAGGAGAGGGAGAAACAAATGAGGTAGAAGGTTGGGGGGTAACTCTAGTATCATTTGGTTGCTAATTTGATTGCTCAAGAATCGTGGTGCTTTGAATGACAGAGGTCGAGAAGAGCCATACTGGCAAGCCAATCGTCAGTCCTAGAAAGGACAATGTGGCCATATGAGGTGCACCAACATCCCCCCAAGAGGAGAAAGGACTATGATTTCCCCTAAGGGGAAATCATTGCTTTTTGGACTCCATTTTCTCAACCTAAGATCAACGAGGGAACAATGACGTTATTTGAATTAAAATAAATTTTATGAGGCTTTGACACAACTTGTTTTTTTCAGTTTTTAAGAGTTGATAAAAAGCTAAACATGACTCTAGTCGCCTTTGATTTTTAATGAGCCTGAAGTGACAAGTGCTCAGATGGACCTTTTCTTTTAAGGAGTCTAAAAAGGAACAAAATTGATTTCTCTGGAAGTCTACACAAAGGGATTACCAAACCAATCGCAAAACTGTAGAATACTTTTTACGATACAGTAGTCAATCTTCCCAAATGTTGTGTTCAGTGCATTGCGATCAATAGGGCAACAGACACGGCTTCCTAAGGATAAAGGATATAGCCTATTGTGGTCTTCCAATATATACTCGATAGTACGTGGGAGCACAAGTCTGTACTGGCACTTGTCGTCTCAAAGAGGAGGAATCACCCAACCTACGATGAAAGTGATAGTTACTAGGCTTTACAACGTCGGAATACGTCTCTAGCCTAGACTTCTAAATGTTGTGTGTTAGGTTCCGAAATGTTTTTATGTTCATTGAATTTATTTTACAGTTGATCTTTCTTAAGAAGTTTGTCTTTAAGGTTCACCACGTGATGTAGATATACAATTCCTAAATATGCAATCTAAGATGATAAATAGTCATTTACTCTTCTTTTTGCAATGAAAATCTTAGCTACTAAGGAAAGAGAAGTGAAATCCTTTCAACATAGAGCAGAGAGCACACACTAGATGCACTATCCTAAATAAAAATAAAAAAGTAGTCTAAATGCAAATGCACATGCATGTATTTGTTTTCCACTTTCTTAACGCGTGAATGACAAAAACAATGCTAAGTACAAATCTGAATTATCTTTTCTTTCAAAGTGATAGTACTAACGATTTTCTCTTCAAAATATGAAAGGAATACAAGGATGACACTTTGCAATTTTGAATTGAATACTATTTTTGACACTTGAAATACTATTAATTCAAATCAAATACAAGAGTAACAATGTAATCGACCATCAAGAAGAGTAGGATTCTTTTTTTTGACTGAAAATGACACTTGCGACGCTTCCAAATCAAAAGACAACAGTTTGATTAAGCTACTTCTTTATAAAGGAGAACTGTAAATGGTGAAAATACATAGAAAACATTCACAATCCTTTGTACAATGGAGGCTGAATAATGAAAAGGAAGGGAGTTTCAACAGTGGTATACTGATCACAGACATTAAAACTCTTAAATAAAGCTAAAGAGATTGAAGAAGAAACCAAAATCCGGGGGCAGAAACAGTCTTATCTGATCATCGCACCTGTAACACAGGAAATAGGAATGCATCTCACCTACTACACATGGGAGGTGCGATGCATCCAGACTATCAAAAGGAGACAATGTGATGGTCGAGGGATGAGACTTTAACTTGGTTTTTGGTCACAGTTTGCAGCTTATTTCAAGGATTTAGGCTGAGCTAATGATAGTCAGTAAATACAAAGCATAGGGACTGATCTAATGAGGTTACTGTGGAACTATAAAATGGGTCTCTTTCACCTCTAGTTACCTCACATTAATATATCAATCCGGGAACGTTTTGCTATTTCAAAGAGTATCTCAGTCTGAGGCTTAGCATTTGTCATAGTCATGCTCGTAGTACAGTTATTTTTAAAACTAAAAATGTAAGTGATACGTGTCTACAACCTAACTACTTCAGAAGACTAAATCACACACTCAAATATGAAGCAATACATCAGTAAAGGGTTTGGTAGCAATAACCCATCCCTTTAGAAACTGATGGAAAAGAAATTGGAGAATAGATCGGGGGTCTGGGAGCTTGGTAGTAGATGTCGGTGCTCACTACAGCCTAAGATCGTCCTTAGCAAATAAGAAATGAAACGGCAGGTAAAGAAAACAACAATGAAATAGAACAGCAACCTTGAAATGGAACAACAACTGAAAATGGAACAACAATTGAAAATGGAACAACAATTCGAAATGGAACAACAATTGAAAATGGAATAGCAATTCGAAATGGAATAGAAACTCAGAAATCGAACAACACTTAAGGAAATGAGTAGTAACTATGTTCAACAAGCCATGAATCTATTCAATCACACCAATCCAAACATCAATACTTCATTCTGAAAGATGTACGCACACTACAGAACAATATTGCCTATGGATCCAAGATGTAATAACACTGAAAACCATATAAACACAATGTGGTTAATCTGATTTCGTTATCGCTCTAAGTAAAAGCATACGATTGCATCTCAAGATGAAAACAATAATATTCAAGGATTCAATAATCATATAAAATTAGAACTTCCAAGATATATCCTGTGATGCTAAGGCACAATTGCATAACACAAAAGCTTTGTAATGGAACGACAATATCCTGTAGAGGTTACCCGCGTTATACCAACACATAAAGGAATAGTAACATGATGCAGCATCAATACAATACTTTTTTTTGCAGGAATGTTAAACGGGTTAAACACAACAGAGCAGGTAACATAAACTTTATAAAACACACCAGATTACCAAATCACGTCGATAAGAAAACTACACAAAAACCATGCTTAATGGTACAAGAGCAAGTGTCCTCCAGGGTCGGGCCCTTAGCCTCCAGGGGTACACCGCTTAAGGTTGATCCAGACTCAATGATAAAAGAATAACCAAGTTTGTATTAATGTATGAAGTAAAATTACAGTAACGCAAGTCTTAACAGAACATAATGATCATAGTGTTGATCTTTTTAAAAGAAATTACATAAAGGCATCTCCCTTAGCTAGCAATGCCATCCCTTATATAAGGACGATGATGGAGATATCTAGATGCAGAAATAGATAAAACAGCGATCCCTCAAGATCAAGGATCTTGAGGGATTTTCAGAATCGTTAATCCTGAGTTACTTCTTCTCTTTTCTGCACTGAGCTGTTATCTCCGCTTCCTTTCTTGGGTTGGTCCATTTTGATCTAGTTTGCATGCGATCTCCCATCGAAGGGGCAGCAGTTACTTCATCTTTGTCTTTTCCTTTAGGATGACCACTTTTCATTTTTCCTCCCTCCTATACATGGAAACAACAATTGTCAGCGTTCTATATTAATTTCTCATGTTTCATTATAATTCCTTATTATTTTCTAAGTTCACAATGCAAAACGGCTTATAAGTCCTAATGAAAAGATATGGAAATAACCATCAAAACATACCTTCTTTGATACTCCACACACCCCCCGGCTTACCCTTTTTCATGGCCTCATGAAAACATTGTAGTTGACATGCAAGGCAGTGAGTGAGTAGGCTGGAGATGGAATCTCATGTGAGGGCCTACAACTGTGATGAGAAAATAAATGATCAAAGAAATGGCCTGTCTGTCCCTTAGGCATTTCATACAGGGATTGGTATCTCGGTGCAGGATGCCAAATGATTGGACTCCGGAACCTATATCCTAACCAGGATGGCCCTGCCCTCAAAACGATTTCGCCATTGAGGGGAAAACGATTGGTAGCAAGTTTAAAGGTCTCATACTTAAATGGTTCTCTAAGCTCGATATTAGGATTAGATATTCGATATCAAAATTTAGCTGCGTCAATGGTAGGGTCTTTAATAGAGGAAAAATATTCAAGTCCCTGCCGAATGAGTGCCTCATGCATGGGTCCTAATGCTTCAATTACTCCTGGAGCCTTCATGATATTTCTATCTCTCCTCCATAACTGTGCTGGGTCCCTAGGCTCAGCACTTACCCAATAGATCTAATCCGTTTTCTTGTCTTTGAAAAGCATTGTAGGGTTTGAGCCATTTAATTTGATTGACTGCAAATGAGATAAATGCTTGCAATTGAATGTCCCCAACAAAAGGGCCAGGGTTCAGTTCGGTCTCTTGTTCTAGTACAAGATTATGCAAGTAAAATTCACACAATAATCTCTGCACTTTTACCCCGTAATGTTTACAATAGTTTATGAAATCATCTATAGTGTTAATTTGTATGGGAGCACCTGCTTTAACAACCTTTATTTTCAATTGTAAATACCTTTCCATTAAAAATAGGGCATAGTTCTTAGCAGGGGCTCTACATGCTAGGACGTCATTGTATAGAGAACACAAGGTATCCATATGTTTGATAACTACATCTAATCTACGAGTTACCTTTGCAACTTTCTCTTGTTCCTTCTGCCATCCTTTGAAGGCCTGGCTTTCAGATAAGTTGACATTCCTTAGTTGTTGCTGTAGTTCTTCATATTTTTCTCGGGGGACCGTTTGCTCCTTAAGCTTTTCTGCTTCTTGCTGGGCCTGTTTCAAACCTTTCTGGAGAGTTATCCTTTTCGGATCCTATTTCCATGTAGCCGTGGAGGCCGGGAGCTTTACCTGAACTTTCTTATTGTGCTTCTTCGAGTTTAGGACCCTTATTACTCCTGAAGGTGGTGCCTCCGTCTGAACTATGTTATCATCCTTTTCTATTTTAACATGGACATCAACCCATTGTTGCCCCTTTTCAATTGGAACAGTAGTCTTCCTTTTATCTTCATTTGGAATAGCAGGTTGGCTTTTGTCAGGGTTTTGAGTAGTAGGATGGATTCTAGTCCTCTGCTTCTTGCCCTTAATGGATTTTACTAGTGTGGTCGGGCCTTTTCTTCCTGAAGTCCCTTTTACCCTTTGCCTCGCCTTTAGAATCCTAATCTAATGGTGAAGCTGGAATATTATGTTCAATAATCTCTGTTGTTCCTTTCGTAATTCCCTTATTTTCGCCATTTCTTTAGAAGGAACAATAGGCTGTTTGCTACAGTTGGGACTGCGGCTAGCTTCCTGGTTTTCTTCCTGGGGTGACTGTTCTGGGATAAGAACCTTAATTGGCTCTGTTTTTTCTTGGGCTAATTATTCTTCTGCCCTTATTTCCTCTGGACTTTCTTCTGGTGCCTTCTGATTAGGAATGGGTTATTCCTGCTCGGCATTTTCTGACATCTTCTCATTATGAACAGACAGATTTTCTACTTCTGCCTCTTCTACGTGTGATTCCTCGGGTGCAGCTTTCTCCTGGGGTTTCTCTCTGAAATGGAGGTCTGATGGACTCAGAGGTTGGCCATATTCACCCATATTGGCCAAAACTTTGGCCAATTCATCTTCCCCTAATGGGTCTTGTAATGGGCTGCCTTCCTGCTATTCCATTCCTTCCTCCTGCTTGGACCGCTCGGCTTCTTTTCCCTCGTCTCCATCCTCTTCAGATTGCTCATCTTTCTCTTCTTCTCCTTCTGCAGATTGTTCTGCCTCCTCTTCTTCTCCTTCTTCTTCTGCTTCTACCTCTGCAGACTGCTCTGCTTCCTCATCCTGTACTTCTGTTTCCTTGTCCTCGCTTGGGGACTGCTCATCTTCGATTTCTACTGTATGGCTAGTGCCTTCCTGGGGCCACTCTAGGCCCCCTCATAGCCATGCGAGTTGGGCCGATTTTCTACATTTTTCTGGTTGTTTGGGTGTGCTGGTGACATGTTTCCGTTTTTTATATTTCTTATGTTTTTGAGGTTGCTCCGGTGTGCAAGTGTCCTGCTTCCGTTTTTCTGGACGTTGGGGTGTGCTAGTGACTTGTTTTTGTTTTTTCGGACGTTTGAGTGTGGCCAACCCTCCATTGATGATGGTAATTAGTTCTTCCCAACTGCTCTGTTGTTGGGTGATATTATGGTTAACTATCAACCGAATTAATCCATGGTGGCTAACGACTGACTCTACGTGCTGTGCTCTGTTCATGCTTTGTGCAATGTCATGAAGTAGTGAATTCAACAATGCAGGGAAATTCACAGAACATTTTTGTTTTAGAACAACTAGGAGTTTAAGATGTCGTGGTCTTACCACATCTTTTCTACCTTCATAAGTGATGTAGCTTTGGATGGTTTTTTCTAATTCTGCCCACGCCTCTCCTAGTGTTGCTGGCAGTACCCCCTTTCCTCGAATTGTCAAGCTTTGTCCCTCGTCCTGAAAGATTTTTAAAATCTTCTGTAGCCTTTCCTTCTTTATTGTCCATACTGGTCCAATGGCTAGCAGTCCCGAGACTTTTGCGATTATGTCATCGGTGACTGCTATACTTTTTCCTCTTACTGTGTAGTAGTCCTCTTGCAAATTCTGTAAAAATTCAATCACTATTGTTTCATTGGACTCCTTCAGGCAGTTAAGATAGGTCAGCCATCCTGCTCTCTCCAGGATTTCCCAGGCTGCAGCCGAAATAGTTAGTACTTGCGGTTCTCTGCGAACTGACCTTCACCCCATAGTTTCACTGCAAATTTTCAAAGGAACGGCAGCGATTTGTTGAAACGCAGAGAAGTTGATGGCGTAACACTCACTCAAACTCTCATGCTACAACGTATGCAGTGGAAATGGCTTAAACAAAACTCATGAAAGAACAAACAAAAGAAGAAAAATAAAAAGAGATAATACCATTGAGTCGTGCTATACCCAAGTACGCATTCTCCCAAATGGCGAGATGACACGTGCTGTGGGGAATGATGAGGTTAACCTCCCCCCCCCAATGTGATAGGCTATCCCAGCCTTCAAATAAAGGAGTAGCGACTGTTCTGCAGCAAGGTCTTTAAGGAACAACATATGGCAATATGCTATGCTTACAAAAAAAATAGCTTATTACTGAAATCGAGGTATAAAGTTGCGTCGCTTTAATAAATAAGAGACTGCGGTGACTTGATGGATGTTCGGGGATAAGACATTTGTGTAAATAGAGAGTCTCATGCGGTCATTGTCACTGGTTCTGTAATGATTGGTGATAATATATAATCATGCATTATATGGTTGGGGTAATATCATATAATTGATTACCACGGCATAGGAAACAAAAGGATGCAATCCACTTACCTATTGGTGTAAATAATGCGACTCCAATACCATTAACAGAGCTCTACTGTCGACAGGTGTCCATAACCTTAGCAGAGTTGTTTGTTTCACCCCTGGAACCATAGTCCTTTGTGTATGCTAGGAAATGTTTGTGCAATATCAAAACGTAGGCCATTATGCTGGCTTGGTGACCAATTAGCCATAATGCCATTCACGAGGAAGGAGCGAATAGTGGGCAGGCCAGCTCGTGATGAGACCTCTTGTTCCAAGGGTTGTTTGTTTGATATACCTTTTGGACCATTTCCCTGGTGTGGTGGCCATAGTGGGAATGCCACTTCGCTTCTGTCCTGATGATCATGGTAGGCTAGCTCGTAATGAGACTGCCTATCCTGCAATTTGACAATTTTAAAAACCATGTTTTGTTCCCTTTTTTCTTGCTTTTCATAAAGTGCCTTTCCTGTCATACACAAAGGGTGGTTCAACACTCCTTAAGAGTAGGAATGGTGGAAGAAGTCTTAATATCCCAATAGGAAGGTATAGATCCTTTTCTTTTATTGTTGGATGATAATCAAGGAGGATTAAAAAGGAACCATCATGATACAGATAACCAATCAGAACAGAATTAGTAGAGCAATGGCAACAAAAGATGATGAATAAGCATGTTTTTCCTTGTGTCTTCTCAGCAATTAAGGGCAGTTTCTTATAAAGGTAGTGATTTATGATTGACTGATTTCCGTATGCTGTGTTTTTGTTCCCATTATATAAGTGCATAGCCGTATTCAAAAAGACATTGAAAGAACATTAGCAATAAGCATCCTTGATTTAGAATAGCAAAAGGAACAAGCTATTTCACAAGGAGAGCAAAACCCTACAAGTGGTGTTTCTTTTGATGAAAGGCACAACAACAGTTCACAAATGCTACCCCTTTGGGGAAAGGAACAACAGAAATCAACAATGTTGTTCCTTTTGAAAAAGGAACAGCAAAAACAAAAGATTTGTTCCTTTGGAAAAAGAACAACAAAAACACATAAGTGTTGTTCCTTTGGAAAAGGAACAACATAAATCAAAAAGTTCTATTCCTTTTGGCAAAGGAACAGTAGAAAACAAAAGTGTTGTTCCTTTTGGAAAAGGAACAACAGAAAACAAAAGTGTTGTTCCTTTTGGAAAAGGAACAACAGGAAACAAAAGTGTTGTCCCTTTTGGAAAAGGAACAATAGAAGCACACAAATGTTGTTCCTTTGGAAAAAGGAATAACAGAAATCAACAATGTTGTTCCTTTTGGAAAAGGAACAACAGAAAACAAAAGTGTTGTTCCTTTTGGAAAAGGAACAGCAGAAAACAAAAGTGTTGTTCCTTTTGGAAAAGGAACAACAGAAAACAAAAGCGTTGTCCCTTTTGGAAAAGGAACAGCAGAAAACAAAAATGTTGTTCCTTTTGGAAAAGGAACAACAGAAAAAAAAGTGATGTCCCTTTTGGAAAAGGAACAACAGAAGCACACAAATGTCATTCCTTTTGAAAAAGGAACAGCAGAAATCAACAGTGTTGTTCCTTTTGGAAAAGGAACAACAAAAAACAAAAGTGCTATTCCTTTTGGAAAAGGAATAGCATAAAACAAAAGTGTTGCTCGTTTAGAAAAGGAACAGCAAAAGCACACCAATGTCGTTCCTTTGGAAAAAGGAACAGCATAGGTAACAAAACTTGTTGCAAAGATATGTACAAAAGTAATTCAAGAAGTTATGTACAGATTCTAAAAAAAATAAAATTTCTTAGTGAATTACAGGTGAGGAAGACTTGTCTTCCTCCCCTAAGATCTCCATATCTGAATCTTGGCGTAGCTATTGGCAGAAGGAGTCCCAAGTAAGTGGTTTGTGATAGAGACAGACTCGATGGCCATTTGCCTTAAAAGCATATCCAGAACCATCAATAGTAATCAGGGTAAGGGTACCATTTTCATGTACTTTCAGGATTTCATATGGTCCCAACCAACGAGTCTGGAGTTTCCCGGGGAAGTCCTGAAACCTGGAGTCGTATAAAAGAGCCTAGTCTCCTTCGTGGAAGACTTTATTTTTAATGAGAGCATCAGGCCATTTAGCTCTCTGCTGCTGTATCAGGGCAGTGCGTTGAAGTGCAGAGAGCCTAATTTCATCTAGCTCATTGATCTGTTGTAGTCGATTAGTCTGTGCCTCGGTTAGGTCTAAACCAACTTCTCGTGCTATTCGTAATGTCTAGATTTCGAATTCTATAGGAAAAATAGGTTGTTTTCCAAACATTAGCTGATAAGGTGAGTAACCAGTAGTGCTTCTCCATGTTGTTCTATAAGCCCACGGTGCTTCAGGTAGTCTGGCAGCCCAATCACATCTATGTGATGCAACAATTTTTGTTAAAATAGTTTCTATTCTTTTATTGCTGCTTTCTACTTGCCCATTTGCCTGTGGGTGATATGGAGTAGTAATTTTATGCTGGACATGATAGTTGTTGAGTGTTGCAGCTATTCTATTCCCAGCAAACTATGGTCCACCATCTGTAATTATCACTCTTGGAAGGCCATACCATACAAATAGATGGAACAAGAACTGTATAACAGATTCTTCTGTGGCTCTTCGCAATGCCTCTGCTTCAACCCACTTGGTGACATATTCTGTTTCCACCAAAATGTATGTTTTCTAGTTTGATGGTGGGTTGATTGGTCCCATGAAATCAAGAGCCCATTGCTCAAATGGTTCGATGACTAGCTGTGGTTTCAAAGGCATCTGGTCCGACTGACTAGGGCGTCCCGCTCTCTGGAAACTGTCACATGCTTGGACAAATTTCTTTGCATCTTTGAAAATTGTGGGCAAATAATACCTTGTTTGTAATACTTTATGTCCAGTCCTGTGATCAGCGAAATGTCCACCACATGGTTGGTCATGGCAGGCTTTCAATATGTCAAAAATTTCATCCTCTCAAACACATCTCCTGATATGCATGTCTGACCCTATGTGAAATAAATAGCCCCCAATCTAGGAAAATCTAGTACTTCACTGAACAATCTGTTTTCGCTCATTAGGGGTTAGATGCTTTGCTAACTTACCTACTGCTAGGTAATTGGAAACGTCAACATACCAGGGTATTTGAACAGCAACAACAAAGAGATTCTCATCTGGAAATTGATCTTCAACTGCTGCTGCATCAACTGGCTTTGGCATTCTTGACAGGAAATCAGCTATGGGGTTTTCTCTCCCAAGTCGATCCTTGATTGTAATATCAAATTCCCGCAATAAAATCAGTCATCTAGTTATTCTGCCATTTGTGATAGGCTTGTTTGCTAAATATTTTATAGCAGAATGATCTGTGTACAAGATAACATGATATCCAGTAATATAATGTCTGAATTTATTAACAGCATGTATAACGGCTAGAAATTATTTTTCAGTGACAGTATAGTTTAATTCAGCAGGGGATAGATTTTTGCTAATGTAATAAATTGCATATGGTTTTCTATCCTCCTCCTCTCCAAGGACCGCTCCAATGGTTGTGTCTGAGGCATCAGATGATATCTGGAATGGGAAATCCCAATTCGGTCCTCGAAGGACTGGGGCTTTAGATACGAGCTTCTTCAGATCCTTGAAAGCACGTTCACATTTCTCTGTCCAAAGAAAATCGACGTTACCAGTTAGTGCATACAAGGGTGTAGAAATACGTGAATAATGTTCTATAAACCTTCTGTAGTAACGAGAGAATCCAAGAAAGTTACGTACCTCTATTTGAGTGGTAGGTGTAGGAATAAGCAAAAGTATTTGGATTTTGGCTGGATCTACCTGAATGTGAGCTACTGAAATATAGTGTCCTAAAATAAGTCCTTCCATCATCATCATATAACATTTTTCATGACTTAAACAAAGCCTGGTAGCAATGAAATGTTGTAGGACGTTTTCTAGTGTATCTAGTGTTGGATCAAACTCATCTCCGTATGGATTAAATTCGTCCATATATACTTCCAGTCCCTCATATATTAGGTCTGCAAAAATACTAAGGATAGCCCTTTGGAATGTGGCAAGGGCATTGCATAAGCCAAAAGGTAAAACTCAGTAGGCGAATGTTCCCCAGGGACAAGTAAAAGTAGTTTTGTCCTGATCTTCAGGGGCAATCTACATTTGGTTATACCCACTGAAGCCATCAAGGAAAGAAAAAAATTTCTTCCCTGCCAAAGTGTCTAATACTTGGTCGATGAATGGGAGAGGAAAGTGATCTTTTTGTGTTTCTTTATTTAGCTCCCTATAGTCCACGAAGATTCTCCACTTCCCATTCTTTTTTGGTACCACCACAAGTGGGAGACCCATTTACTATCAGAGATAGGATAGATAAAGTTAACATCTAAAATTTTTTGAAGCTCAACTTTTACTACTTCTTTTAGATGAAGATTTAATCTTCTCTAAGGCTTCCTAATAGGTCTTGCATCATTTTCTATGTAAATGTGGTGTGTACATAATTGGGGGTCAATTCCTTTCATATCAGGGTAATCCCATGCAAATGCTTCTTTATATTTCCTTAACATATGGATGAGCTTTGTTTCTTGTTCGGATGTGAGGTTGGCGTTACCGTTTAAGATTTTTCCAGGTTCAATTTCCAGAGTTTTGCTATGTGCAACAAAAGTGACAGGAATTGTATGATCATGTGTATCTTTGAGAGGGTCCTCTTCTAATTTGTTATCAAATGCTGCTTTTATCATATGACATTGGGTATGAGATGTGAGTTCAGTTTGACTAATGAAATTAATGATGGCATCATCTTCCGTTTGGTCTTTGAACTCAAGTGCTTCTTGTATAGTTAATGAAGATCTAATGTTATCAGTAAGATATGATACAGGGTGCTTATTAGTTTTAGCTATTGTGATACTCGACTGCATTGGGGGATATAGTACTAAATTCTTGATATCCACCCCCTTGGTTATGATCATGTTCCCTTGCCGATAGCCAATATAGGCATCAGCAGTAGTGAGCCAAGGTCTTCCTAAGATCAGTGGATGTCCATCAAGTTAGGTTTTAGGATTTATTATCAGAAAATCGGTTGGGTATTCCCAGGAGTCAACCAAGACCATGACATCATGTAGTATGCCCTCTGGCCTAACCACAGATCGGTCAGCCAATTCTAACAAAGTTGAGGTGGGTTCTACAGATGTAATGCCTAGCTTTTGGCAAGTACTAGTTGCTAAGATATTGATTGCAACTCCAAGATCAACTAAGGAGTTGGGCAAGGTTTGACCATAAATTTGGACAGTTACTATTAGGTTTCCTAGGTCTTCATACTTAATGGGTGTTTCCTTTCCTGATAATAAGTCAGATAAAGTGTCGACTACTTGAACTCTTGGATTATTTATTATATTCCCCTTTGGTCATTTTATGCACAATTCTTTAATAGTTTTTGCGTATATTGGGATGTCTTGAATGGCTTGGAGGAATGGAATTTTTATGTACAATTTTGCAATTTTCCCAGAATGTCAAAATCAGGTTGTTCTATAGGTCGAGGTATGACTAATCGTTCTGGGAATGGTGGAGAGGATGTGGTTTCTTGATTATGAGTTTGTTGTCTATTCACATCCTCTTCATGTGACAGATGTTCTCTAGGTAACTGATCTTCAATCTGAATTGTTTTATTTACCTCAGTTTGAATAATACGCCCAGATCTTAGCTGAAGATCATTACACTCCCTCAGATCTAGTCCTCCTTCTGGTGTTTCTAGGATTTGGAGAGATTGGACCGGTCTATTATTTGGATTGGGGTTGGGTTGGGCTGGGAGTTGCGGTCTCAGATTAGACTGGGGATTCTGTTGTAAAGATGGAAATGTAGGTTGAGGGAGAGGGATATTTCCTACTAGCTGATGCATTGGTCTCTGCCAATTAGTCTGCCAGGCTGAGCTTTGTGAAGTAGGGGGAGTCAATTGTGGTGGGTATGGGATGTTTTGCCAATATGGTGGGGGATGAGGATTCGACCAACCAGATTGGCTCGTCTGATTTAGCCACGGGTTCACAGAAGGATATGACTGTGATGACCAGTTTGGAAATGGAGGCTAAAATTGACTTTTCCATGTATTATACTGTTGAGCATTATACTGCGAATACTGAAAAGAAGAAGCTGGGTCTGAAACATACCAGTTTGTTGCGACTTCCACTAACGGCACTGGTTGAGCAAATATACTACTTCTGGCTCTTCTTCTACCTCCTTATATACTACTTTCAGTCCAGGTAGTGAGGGGAAATTTTCCGTAGAGTGATCCCTTGTACATATGGCGCATGTTTGGATTGCATCTAGTGGACACTCCTTATGGCTATGCTTCTTCCTGCACCTGGGGCAGAAGATTTCCGAATTCTGTTCTGCCTCCATTTGCTTTTGCTTGGCCTGCAAAACGTCCAATTGTGTAGTCAGTGTTCCTAGTATATCAGTTTTAAAATTTTCAAATAAATTTCTAATTTCCACACGCGTTACTCCTTCTGATGGGATTTTATTTTCTCTTTCAAAATGATCATGTTCCGCTGGTTTTATTCGTGTACTGCCTCTCGAACTCCTGATGCATAAATCAATTATGTCAGCAAAATGTTCCTGATAAATATCCCCTTTCCCCATAATGTTTAATGTTTCAATCCATTGTTCTTTCATGCCCCTTATTAATGTTGTTTTCAACACGTTATCGGGCAACGATAGTGATGCATAGGGAGATCTTTGTAGATTATACTGGAAACGTTCCACATACTCTTCTAATGTTTCGTTTGGTCTAGCTATCATTTGGAATATTTCATCTTTTAGTTCTCTAGACCTGCAATAGTCTTGATATTTTTTTAGAAAAGATTCTTTCATTTGTTCCCAATTATTTATAACCCCACCACCTAATCCCATAAACCATCTTAAATCAGCCCCTTTCAAGGTAGAGGGAAACAATTTTAGTTTCTGGGGGTCAGTGGTGTAATCATATCCCCTGCATAGTACTTCGAATTCAAATAAAAATGCATCCAGGTCTTCTAATGTAAGCCCGTGAGATGTAGGGATATGTTGAAGGGGAATTGCTTTCATGGGGGCATTTGCTGCAGAATCCACTATCAGGTATTGTAATGTAGAGGTCTGGGTGTTTGGTGGATTTTGAGCCATTGGGTCAAATATATGCCAATAACCTTCTGGAATATCTAGGAGGGTGTTTCTAGGTTGAGAGGGAATGGCTTTGACGGGAAAAGCTTTAATAACACTTCCTATATCTGGGATTTTTGTCTGAGGGGATTGGGTCCCTTCAATAGTAATTTTTGCCGCACTCCCTTTGTTTGGGCTACTCAATGGCTGTGTTATCCTAAGAGGAGATCTCAGTTCCTCAGTTTCCTCTGTCTCTCCTTCTCCTTCACAAAGATTATTGCAATTCCTTTCCTGCAATAGTTCTGGAATAGAATTTTCAATTTCTTGAAAGTCATGTTCATCAGTTTGACTATGCACCTCAGCAAAGGCTAAAGATGGTGAACCTGTGGCCTGAAGGGAGCTAGTAGGTTGTTTGAAAGTAACTTTCCTGGGTCCTACTGAGGGCTGAGATTCGGTTTTTTTATAGATTTCGTCTATGAAGGTTGATCGACCAAGGGTCACTGACCCCTTAACTTTTTCTGGCTTTGGTAAAGGTTTGGAATTTTCTTTGGCTTTTTCTGCTTAGTCATGCATTCAATTTAACTACTAAATCCTTCTTAAGTAGATAGCAGCAAATCTGCAGGAAAGCAGGCAAAGGAGTAGGGCTTTTACATGCTCCACACGTAGGTTCTTACCTTCCGTTTTCAAAACCCAATTCTTCCCTAGCAGGTTCGTACACTACTCTGAAAAAAAAAAAATGGCTATACTCTTTCCCTGGAAATGACGCCAAAATGTGGAGCTATAAAATGGGTCTCTTTCACCTCTAGTTACCTCACATTAATATATCAATCCGGGAACGTTTTGCTATTTCAAAGAGTATCTCAGTCTAAGGCTTAGCATTTGTCAGAGTAATGCTCATAGTAAAGTTGTTTTTAAAACTACAAAAGTAAGTGATACATGTCTACAACCTAACTACTTCAGAAGACTAAATCACACGCTCAAATATGAAGCAATACATCAGTCAAGGGTTTGGTAGCAATAACCCATCACTTTAGAAACTGATGGAAAATAAATCGGAGAATAGATCGGGGCTCTGGGAGCTTAGTAGCAGATGTCGGTGCTCACTACAGCCTAAGATCGTCCTTAGCAAATAAGAAACGAAATGGCAGGTAAAGAAAACAATAATGAAATAGAACAACAACCTTCAAATGGAACAACAACTGAAAATGGAACAGCAATTGAAAATGGAACAACAATTCGAAATGGAACAGCAATTGAAAATGGAACAACAATTCGAAATGGAACAACAACTCAGAAATGGAACAACACTTAAGGAAATGAGCAGTAACTAAGTTCAACATGCCATGAATCTATTCAACCACACCAATCCAAACATCAATCCTTCATTCTTAAAGATGTACGCACAATACAGAACAGTATTGCCTATGGATCTGAGATCGAATAACATTGAAAACCATATAAACACAACATGCTTAATCTGATTCCGTTATCATTCGAAGTAAAAGCATACGATAGCATCTCAAGATGAAAGCGATAATATTCAAGGATTCAATAATCATATAAAATTAGAACATCCAAGATATATTTTGCGATGCTAAGGCACAATCGCATAACACAAAAACTATGTAATGGAACGACAGTATCCTGTAGAGATTACTCGCGTTATACCAACACATAAAGGAACAGTAACATGATGCAGCATCAATACAATACTTTTGTTTGCAGGAATATTAAATGGGTTAAACACAATAGAGCAGGTAACATAAACTTTATAAAACACGACAGATTACCAGATCACGTCGATAAGCAAACCACACTGAAACCATGCTTAATGGTACAAGAGCAAGTGTCCTCCAGGGTCGGGCCCTTAGCCTCCAGCGGTACATCACTTAAGGTTGATCCAGACTCAAGGATAAAAGAGTAACCAAGTCTCTATTAATGCATGAAGTAAAATTACAGTAACGCAAGTCTTAACAGAACATAATGATCATAGTCTTGATCTTTTTAAAAGAAATTACATAAAGGCATCTCCCTTAGCTAACAATGCCATCCCCTCTATAAGGATGATGACAGAGATATCTAGATGCAAAAATAGATAAAACAGCGATACCTCCGGATCAAGGATCCCGAGGGATTTGCAGAATTGTTAATCCTGAGTTACTTCTCTTTTCTGCGCCAAGCTGTTATCTCCGCTTCCTTTCCTAGGTTGGTCTGTTTTGATCTGGTTTGCATGTGGTCTCCCATCAAAGGGGCAGCAGTTACTTCATCTTTGTCTTTTCCTTTAGGATGGCCACTTTTCATTTTTCCTCCCTCCTGTACATGGAAATGATAATTGTCAGCGTTCTATATTAATTTCTCATGTTTCGTTATATTTCTTTATTATTTTCTAAGTTCACAATGCAAAAAGGCTTATAAGTCTTAATGAAAAGATACTGAAATAACCATCAAAACATACCTTCTTTGATACTCCATAGTTACTTGAGCCACCACTAGGGAAAATAGGATGTTTCCAAATCAATTGTTCATTTTATAAACAAAACCCAGAGATGGATTGAAGCAACATTGATCTACTTTGCGCTTGCATAGAAAATGTAGTTCGAAGGCTAGCTAGCCTAACTTCAGGCTCCGTCTGTAATTTATAAAGAAAACAAATATAAACAAGCAAACAAGTTATTCGTCTCCCAGTGGAGTTGCCATTTTGTTATCGGGAAAACTAGTGTCCATTCAGAGCTGCTAGTCCTACTGAGATGGGTAGTTATCTTACAAACAAACTGACTAAGTTTACTTGACTTTTCCCTTATGGGAAGTAGATGAGAGAGAAGAAGAGAGTACCAATCTCAGTCTTTCACTTGGCTCCTCGCTTGTTTCCTCTCTCCTTTGACAGATGTTTGCCACTATTTCCTTGCTTGTCTCGCTTCAAAGAACACCTGTGGCGTCAAAGCAGCATAATACCATCAAAGCATAGAGATCTACAATCATAAACAATATAGGATCAGATATATATTGACCATACAAATGAATATATCAATTCAATATTAAAAGACATACAAGAATATGGAGGAAAACTCAAATAGCTTTATTGATAGAAGTGGTAGAAGAGAGGATTACAACTCATTGATCTGACCCAGTGCCATCCTCCCAACATGAAAGCCCTTCTTCACCTCATGAAAAGCTAGATCACCTAACACTATGATGTTCCACAAAGAAACCAATAGCACTTCCTTACAAGATGCAAAATTCTAGCCTCTAGATCTCTAGGATGAGGGATCCATATATAGATGTTTGCAGGTGGATGAGTCAGCTTCTGGGTTTTTGATTAGTGTCATTTTTCTGATAATTCTCAATTCCACTTGGAGATTTCATGATCTCTTACTCATCCCTGGGTGAATTTAGAGAGGCAAGTGTCAGAGGAGAAGTTTCTGGAAGATTCCATGATCATCCACCTTGCAAATCCCTGGGCGAATTCAAAGAGGCAAGTGTCACAGGAGAAGCTTCTGGAAGATTCCATGATCATCCACCTTGCAAACGGTCTCTGCCATTTGTCTACTCTCACCCATCACACCCCATAGAAGGGCTTTTCAGTATGCATCGCACCCCCCATGTGCATTAGGTGATATGCATCGCACTTTGACCACGGAGCAGGTGAGATGGTCTAGTTTTGACCAGTTCTAAGCAGATTTTCATGGAGAACTTCTGGGAGATGATGTAATCAGATGACCTTGTTCCTTTATGGTATGAAACAACCCTTTTAGGGACTTAGAAGCCCTTGGTTTATGGACATATGTGATTGGGGTTGTAATGCCCAAATATGCCTATAACAGAAACCACTAGAGGAACTTGCACATGACGAGTTGACAACACCTGGTTTGATGAAAATTTATATTATTTTATCTCTAAATTCTAAGTCGATTTTGAAACTTGTTATATATGTTTATCTATATTCTAATGATATGTTAATGGTTGTAGGCATATATTAGTTGCTTGGTTGAATGACTCACATATGGGTGATCGGGTTGTACAATTGGATGGAACTGCATGGGAGGGGTGGGACAGTGTCCCTGATCTCACCCACTAGCACTCCCACCGTGACTTGGGCTACAAAGGTTGAAACACCTTTACCTTGAAGATCACGATGTCATGAGTGCAGGTCCCAAAGTTGGTTCACTTATGAGTACTTTACCGGGGGGCGCGCATCAAGGCGGACTCCTTGATCCCAGATACCATTAGTCTCACTATAACAGGCAACGTAAGAGATGATAGTGGTCTCTGTTTTTGCACCTATACTTTCCCCTCGTAGCCACTGAATGCTTGAAGTGCAACTAGCATGGCACACTTGGAACTTCAAGGTAAGTTCTTGAAGGGCGTGACCAAAATTGGCACCCTTGGCATCAAAAATAAATTGTTAGGCATGGCACCCTTGGAACTTCAAGGGAAGTTCTTGAAGGGCATGACCAAATTTGGTACCCTTGGCATTACAAATAAATTGTTAGGCATGGCACCCTTGTAATCATTAAAAATAAATAAATTAATAAATATAATCAAGAAATGAAAACTAGGTAAACTTACATCAAGGGTAAATCATGTTAGAAACCAAGGTAATTAAATCAAGAATAAAACCTGGGTTAGGAGGATCATAGGAAGAAATAAAATATTTTATCTTAAAAACTCTACCCACCCCATGTTGGAAAATATTAGGTAGATTATGTAGTTTAATTAGGTAAAAAGGGGAAAGAGGGACATAAATGTAAGGATAAAGATTAATCCTAAAATAGTTAAACCTAATTAAGAGAAGAGGATGGTGAATTAAAATAAGATTAATAAATTAAATTTTAGAGAAATGTAGAGAACCTCCATGTGGCAACAACCAACATAAGAATATCCATCTAATAGATAACTTGAGTTAAATTAGGTTGTAGATGGGGATCAAATCTTGACTCATTAATTGACTTTAGTAATAAACACAAATTAAGGAGTAAAAAGGGGGATGAAGAGACAACTAGGAAAAGAAATAGGAATCTTGTTGGGGTGAGGAAAAATATTATTTTTAAGTTAAAATTTAGGTAAATAATTTTGGAGATCCTTGACGAGAGAGTGACACATGGGTGGGTGAATAATAAAACTATTGAATTATCAAAAATAATTACTTATGCATGAAATTACAAGTGTCACCTATGAGGACTCCTATAAAATAAGGGGCAAGCCATGGGAGAAGGGACCTTTCCTTTACCCTATTTTTGGATGGTTGAGACCATGTTAGATTAAGTTACTATGAGCTATAGTGATTTTGGTGAGGTAGAGGGCTTTAGAGAGGGGACCCTTGAGCTAAGGAGTACTCTCCTCTACTAGCTAATACATTCCTCTATTGTACAACCTCATTGCAGCTCGGCGGTCCGCTGTGAAGGAGTAGGTTGGGAGATCAACTGGTGGGTCATTGCATTTGGATCAAGCACATCGACATTCACACTTGGAGGCGACCAACAACAAGGGAAGATAAGTAGTGGCAAGTCAAGTTTGAATCTCGTCTTCTAGTGAACGGTGCCTATGTTGTATTATATTCTTTTATGACTTCTTTATGGTTTTATTTAAATGTATGTAAATTAGATGATATGTTCAATGAAGTGAAATTCAGGAAAGTTTTATATAATGCTTAATAATTATTAGATTCCCAATGCTATTTTCTTTATGGTTGTACTTTTAGAATTTAAAATGAATATGGGGTTAGTCCCTACACTTGGTATCAAAGCATATGTTGAACCGTTGAGACCTATGGGCTTATGCATGAGTGACTAGTTTTGTTAATATCTACTACACTTCTGAAACACTCCTTTCACTCTGCTATACGAAGCTAGCACATGATAACAACAAAGCAGAAGTTCTTTCCCTCTGTTATACGAAGCCTAGCACATGATAACTGCCAAGAAGAAGTTAAAATCACTCACCAATGCCAACAATTCACATGAAATTATTGCCACTAAATGCCAAGAATCCCACCTATGGCTGGTAAGAAATGACCATAATGCACTTGTTCAGGCTGTAATAGATATAAACCTGATCCCTTAAAATGCAGTTTCCTTACTAAATTCTGAACCCTCAATAATACGTAAAATATGTTTTTATAATAGGCTCCATGTTAGTGGCTGGAGGTTATGTTCCATTCTATAGCAACCATCCACAGAGATACACAATGAATGAGCAACCGAAGAACCAACGCATCTTAATAGACCCAAGTTTTTTTTTTCACCTGTAGATAGCTTGGAAGAAAGCCTAACTCTCTCGGATCATCAAACAGTGATCCAAGTGGATATTGGTGGCCACCCGCTAATTCGACTTGGATCCCCTCTAAGTGCTTCGTGCAGTTTTTTTCAGTTTCCTTAATTATAGCACAATTTACTATTTTTAGCAGTTTTTCGGGTCCTAAACTTCGGAGCCATTTTGAGGCCCTAAACGACGTTTTTTTGGAAATCTACCGCCAGCGATTTTTCGTGACTAAAA
>APFE031594468.1:3218-14138 GCA_000404065.3 Pinus taeda | reverse complement strand
CAGTTTTTCGGGTCCTAAACTTCCGGAGCCATTTTGAGGCCCTAAACGACGATTTTTGGGAAATCTACCGCCAACGATTTTTTGTGACTAAAAATCGTCTTTTCCGTCGTAGTCCTCGGAGAGATCTTTCCAACGGGCTATTATGCACGTCAAACGGAGATAAGACGACCAATTCGCGACCCCGGGAAGTTGATGTACCAACTTACCCAAAAACGGGGCCCACAATTTGGCGTTTCATCTTCTAGGGTTAGGTTTTGGAATGTGAAGGGTTTTTTTCCAGTGTTTCTCAACAATAAATAGGCCTTTGAGCCTCATTGTAACACAGTTCAGAGGCATGTAGCCACACATCTCTTGTCAGAGATAAGCTACCATCGCCCTAGCTGGTTTATCTCTATTTCCGGTTGTAAGCATATTTCAGTATTTTCCATTAATGAAATGAAGTATTATTTCCGCTGCATCTTTGTGTATATGGTTATCTCTGTATTTTATTGCGTTCCTGTTTAAATCTGGATCAGACTGCTTTGAAGGGAACTCATTATCTGAGAGTCTTCCATTTCCAAAAGGTGAAAAACAACTTATTTGCATTACTGGCACAGGTAATCCCTCCACAAACAGTAGCTCAAATTCATCAGCCTTGTCATCCTTATAGCCCCTACTGTAATTTATTCCCAGTTGATCACAGCCCATTTGCAGCTTAAATGGTGATACTTTGACTTGATAATTATCTCCAATCCGGGGGGTAATATGTGGACTATCAGAATCATCACTGGAGTAAGTAGATGCCGATGACAGTAATGGACTTCCACATATTTCATGAATTGGCTCACTCCCATCATTGCTTTCATGAAGAGATGACTGCATTTCCTGTATTGTGAAAGCCAGTCTCTTCATCTAATGACAGTATACAGATCTGAGCAGACAAACAGGTTTTTTAGGAGCCCAGCATTATCAAGTTCAAGGCCATAAACAGCAGTAGCGACACACTCAAGTACTTGAAATGGGAAATTGCTGGATAACAGAATAGACAAACTTAGATTCAACACATCAAACAGTGGTTTCCTTTTCCTTTAGTCCTAGCCAAATCTGAAAGCATAATAATTGAGTTCAAAGTTAATCTACGTTTGTTTCATCATTAACACAAAGGTAAGGATCAAATCAGAAATTCCTTTAATTGATTGATTGCACAGCTCATAAATCTTGGATAGACTGAGGAAATTCAATACCAAACACTGCTGTAAAAGAAGAAATCTGTCTTGACTAGCAACCATGATTTGAATCTTGCAGATGACTTGGAGCTAAGAGATTGAGGGTTCTGTTGAAAATTGAGATACATAGGCAGAGGTTTCAGTATTAGGGTTGGGTCTTCGGAATATAAACCCATGTCATGATGCATATGACTCCATAATAATGTAATGTCCTAGGGTAATTTTAGCCATTAGGATTCTATGTTTAACCAATGATGATCCCTAAGCCTCCATGATCCTTTCGTGTGCAACAAAAACTCCAATTAACTTGATGGAATCATCTTCTCCCTTTCTACTTCACACAGAGAAAGGCCCAAAGAAGCTTCTCTCTTCTTGCATAAATGGCAATCGAAGGCACCCAACAAGAGGAATAATAAACATTGGTCACCACTAGCACCTTGGTACAACTCTAAAACCACATTTCTAAGGATAAAGGCTTTGTTACCCACCAAAATTGGGTGATCCCTAGGAAAAGCTTTTCTCCTATTCATCTCTTCCAGCCGGCAGCCAGCAGCCCCTAAGACCCACTTTGTAGTTGATGTGATGTGCCATTCATATCTCTGCCACTTGCATCAGTGAAGTGTCTCCTTGCTCATTTGTCAAAAGCACATATTGAAAGGTGGGTTTCTAATCAAAAGGTACTTTATTGATTTTGCAATTGGGTGCTTATGCTTGTTTGTATTTTTGCTTGGATTATGGAGTAACTTGGAAGAAAGAAGGGTCTTGGCCACAGTCTTGTTCCCTCACCTTAAATGGGGGGTTAATTTTCAATCCTAGTCTAGTGGAACCTGCCCTAATGGCCCATGGCTTTAGGAAAGGGCATTGGGAAACCATGATTGAGATAGCACAACCCCATCTATCCCTATTCCATACTTACCACTTTCCATCTTACATTATAAGCCCTTATTCCACCTCCCTTCTTTGGGTCAACTAACCGTTGGTTCTCTGGGAATTTGGTGCCCACACATCTTTATACCTGGGTAGTCCTTGGAAATGCACCTTGGGAGGTTGATGCATTTAAAAGAAACAAAAAAATCATATAATGGCCGCAAGAAAAACAAAAGAAAAAACAAATGCAAAATATGTCTAGGACTTACAAATTAGCACGTGGGCAGAAGCCAAGCATGATCTCTACCTCTATCATATGGCCATCACTTGGTTCCTAGGCCAATATTGCCCTATCTCATAGAAGACAAAGAACCCTTGCATGCCCCAACCCCTGATGGGTGATGAACTAATTCATCATAAAGGGGGTAATAACTGCTATACATCATACAAAGCAAGCTCTCATTCCTCAAGCTACAAGCAGTAATATAAGGAAAATTCAAGAAAAAGTAGAAGGCGATATAAAGGGGTGGAAAAACAAAGGCCAAGGTAACTCATGCATCCATGGTTTCTCCCTCCTCGTGTCTATACACCCTAGATGAGGTATTCCATCATAGCCAATCCCTTTGACCATGGCACTTGGCCATGGAGTTCTTTCCCCTCCGTTCCATCATTATTCACATGGCACCTATCGATTGAAGGGTAGACCAAGGACAAGTCATTTCCTTGTGGAGGTTGGGAACACCTAATAGGGTCGTCTATTAACCACTAATGGGTCCTACCTAGGGATGTAACAACATTACGTGATTGCCCATAGTTTTATTATTTGAGGGGTTTGTAGGCTATAATAGCCATTAGTAGGACTTGTATATATTAAAGATCATTTCATTTGATATCTAATCATCATCACAATTGGAATTCGGCCTATCTAGTGAATTCACACTTGTTCTCTTCTAGAGGATTTGGATCTATTGAATGTATTTTGACATTTGGAGCTTATTCTTGGATATTTCCTGGAGCCATTCTTTGGATAATGGAAGGAATTCTTGCATGTTGTCTTGTAAGTGCACTTTATTGTTGAATATCTATTTTTCTATGTCTAATGTATGGAATTATTGATTCTAGGTCATGGTAAAATTATGTCCTAATCTGTTAAAAATTAATTGAATTGCTATCTAGATGAATATTTCATACATTACTCATGTATAACATGTGATTAATAGTCCTAGTGGTGAAGTCATTGTAGATTTCCCATAAAAATCCATTTTTCATTGAGTGGGTAAATGCTTGAAATTTTCTTGCTAGGGCATCAAATTCTGGCCTCCTTAAAAACAAGTTTAGGAGCTCCTAAATAATCCTAGACTCCATTCTCCCAAGGAACAAGGCACTTCTCCAACTTATTGGTGATCAATCTCATATTTTATCTAGCTTTTCTCTCTATTAAATTCAGTCCTTTCAAGGCTAGAGAAGAGAACTAGAGTTTGGTACAATTTCTAAGGAGGAAGGGTTTTGGTGGTTGGAGACCCTAAACATCAAGAGGGTAGGGTTTTCCACAAAATCTATCTATTTGGTGGGCATCCACTCCAATTTCATCCATAAATTCTCTTGCCCTAGATGTTTTCCCTAAAAGGGAAACCCTAGTTTTTCTTCCCTCAACTTAACAACTTTCTTGAAGGTTTCATGAACCTTGGCTCACCAAATATACATTGCAAGAAACCATTTCTCCTTTCCTTGACCTTGAGTTACTCCAATACTCGTCTAATCTATCAAACCCTGGGTCTTGTATCCTTATTTCTAGGACTCTTCATATAAAATGAATTGCTTCCTTTTGAAGCCTTGAGCTTAAATTGTGTCTTTCTTGAAGACCTCCTAGTGAGATCACTTCATGCATTCACCCTAGAATACCTTTCATAAGTGATCTCTTTCCTATGGAGACTCTTCCCATCGGTGAAATTTCGTAAAGAGTAGGGGGTTTTGGCTATGGTGATAGTGGGCCACTATCCCATTGTTGCTAATAGGTCTAGTTTATACCTTGTAGGGTTTCCCTTTCAAAGGCCTACTAGATTTTGCGGCAACATTTTTGGTATCGTTGTTGAGGGAACAAAGCATGTGTTTCATCCCTAATGACAATAAAGAGCCTAATTTGGCGACTCCATTGGAAGAACGAAGCCCTTGTTCTTCATTGGACCTCAAATCAATGCTTGTAGGGTGGAGCAAGCATCCTTCAAGGCATCCTAAATTCCCCTTGGTGACTCCTGCATAAATTGATATGAGTCAGCTAATAGAATGTCTATGCTTCATAAGAGAATCCCCACCTTGGACATCACTAGCACCCCTGGGTACCTGAATTATGTGGATCTTTGCACAGTTTTAGGGAGCCCAATTTGATGGTGATCCATCCTCTACAATTAATCACGTCAAAACATTTACCCGATATATTTAGAAGCCAAGGTGGTTCATCAAGATACTCTCAATATATATATATATATATATATATTTATATTTTTAATTATGATATAATATTTGAATTTATATATATATATATATATATATATATATATAGATATATATAGGATAATGACTCATAGTTGCATGATAATTGCAAGCCTAAGAGAATTCCATTTATTGAAGTACTTGTCAATAAATTTCTTTGCCACGAGGCCCTGAAATCAAAACTTGTTGAGGATACCCTTCAAATTGAAAATCGATGCCATAAAGAGGAAGAGTCCTTTCTAGATCATCAAGATGAAATCATTGATGAAGATGTTGAGGGTGATCTTGAAAGGGAGCATGGTAAGGATTTTGATGAAAGGGGCTCCTTAGAAAGTGAAGTTACAAAGACTAGCAAGGATCATAGCCATCCGCAAGTTGATGTTGCCCTCATGGACCACGTAAGGGAAAGCTCGAGGTATCCTTGTGATAAAGGGGTGGTACCTAATATTCCTTATGATGACCAAGATGATGACGAGGTTTTAAATCCTAAAAATCTCCAAATACTTCAAGAGAATGTGAAAGAATGCAAGGAGTGTTGTAGGCTTCTAGTCGAGGAGTGCACAAATATGACCTCCCTAATGAATTTATGTAGTGAGCAAGGAAAGGAGCTCAATGAAATGAAACACAAATATGAAGATAATCCTACAGGCATCCTTCTCCTAGAGCTTGCTTACAAGAACTAAATAGTTAACATCTTCTGCGAAGTTGTACAAGAAAGACATTGCAATCCACAACATAACCACCAGCAATGTTACCCCATTCCCGAAGAAATCCTAGAGCTAGATGTGCCAAAGGAGGATTGGAATTTGGGGTCACCCTAAAGAAGTCACAAACAAATAAGATTATTGTCCCCCGAATAGGATATCAAATGATGAATCTATGGAAGAGTTTTGGGTTGTTTGTTGGGGAATCAACTATGATGGTAAAAAAGAAGAGAGTTCCATGGAAACCTTGAGAGACAATGGCCACATCAATCAACATGAGGTATCTCCACTTGCACCAAATCATGAGTTTTATCTTAACGAGTGGAAGAGCCTCTTATTTATGTTTCAAAGCAATGTTCAACATGCCACAATTGTTGAAGAAAAGTTTGATGTCCATCTTGGGAAATCGGTGGAAGCCCTTATATAGCGAGGATTGAGAAGGACCCTCAACCCCTTGATGTTAATGAGAGAGGGTTTTTCTTCATGTTTAATCGACATAACCCTCAGTGTACATTTGATGATGATAGCCAAGAGAAGGAGGTATGTGATGAAGCTCAGTGCTCTAGTTTGAAGGAGGGGTTAACTTCCCCACCTGAAGACAAGGGAATGTGGTTTTTCCCAAAGTATGACGATATCATGCCTTTCTTTTTCAATGATGATCATGATGACAATGTAATTGAGTCACCCTTAGGCCCTCCTTTTATTGTTACCCATTGGAATAATCTTGAGAATGATAAGCATGTGGTGGTGAGCCCTTTCCAATTTGACTCTTGCATTAAGCAATCTTGTTATTATGATCCTCCATATTAATTTTTATAGCATCAGATAGGTGTTTTAGTCTTG
Source organism: Pinus taeda (assembly GCA_000404065.3). NCBI lineage: Eukaryota > Viridiplantae > Streptophyta > Pinopsida > Pinales > Pinaceae > Pinus > Pinus taeda. The sequence continues at coordinate 8,029 of APFE031594468.1, read as the reverse complement.
ACTTTCCTTAGAGAAGCTAAGAAACAGTAGAACTCCAGAACCCAAAAAATGTTTCAAGAGAAAATGCCTACAGATGGCTCAATTAAGTTAATTAGTCAATAATTAAATATTTCCTAAGTCTAACTTAGGAAAAGTGATTAATTAACAGGAATTAATTTAGAAAGGTGAGATTTCTCTAGAAACTCATGTGGATCAACTCAGTGATGATCTTAGTCATTGATGAGAATTTAATCATGGCTATTGGTGAACCAAAGAGAGATTATAAGAGGAGGTCAATGGGGTTAGAAGACACACTTGAGAGATCGATTTCCTTGGCAAATCGAGTTATCCAGCAGTAGCAATTGAGCAGGGAAGAGGAGTTCGAGCCAGAGGGGATGTAGAGTTAGTGAGGGGTAGAGATAGTGATTCGGGAAATTCCAGTTCCGAAGAGGCACTAGCAAGTGACAAAAGTATTCCACAGTGAAGTTGCACAAGGGCTACCCAATAACTTTAGCGAGTAGTTTGATTCAACTAAGAGGAGTCTTGATTCAGCTTCCAAAGGTCGGAAATTTTTTCCGAAGGTCTAGACAGTCACTTCCAGCAATAGAAACAGGTAGGAAAGATTGGTTAGAGGATGAATAGAGCCACACATGAGAGGGGTAGCACAGGGATTGCCTAAGGGTATTGATGGACAGTTTTCATGAGGTAGCTAGTGTTGGGATTGCTTGTGGAGAGAGAAATTTTTCTCTCTAGTATTTTTATTAGATATTTGTTGACTGGATAGGAAATTGGGCATCCATAGATTGTACTCAGATTATTTCATTGTTGCATAATTGTAAAACCCTCATCTATTGTACTAGTTTTCTTGCATTGGGTTTTTCCAGGAACATTTTCCCAAAAATAACCGTGTCCAATTTTTGTTTGTGTGCTCTATATTTCTCAATTCCAACATTTTTATTTTCTACAACATTTTGTGGTGACAATTGCAGTTGTGATTTTATCAATGGGTTGTCATAGTGAATAAACTGCACTTAATTTTTAATGAGTTAGAAAGCTAATTTCCAGTTGCTACAATAGATTAGAAATTTCACATGGTATTAGAGCAAGTTTGACAAATCAAAAACAGAGAGGAGAACTTTCGCAGTTCAGAGGGAGTTTGAGTGAATTTCTTCTGCGTCTACACAAAGGCTGGCCAGGCAGTTTGAATTGCTAGATAGGGTTCAATTTGTTTAGAAGTAGTTCCAACAGTGGTGTAGCTGGGAAGCATTTTTGGTGAGCAGAATAGATAATTTGTTCAGTAGATCTAGGTGCAGTAATTTTGCAGCAGTGATTGCATAAGTAGAATCAACGCCGAGAGGAAGAGAAATAACACATAGAGAGATTTTTATCAGAGGGTTTCTAGATTCAGTTTTATGGAGGAAATCCTTGATTTCTGGTTGCAAGGGGCAATAGCAGCTAACAAAATTGCACATTCCAAGAGTGAGTGTGTGTATCTGATCAAGTAGCTGATTAGGAAAGGAGGATATTCCTATGTATTTTCCCAGTTGTGAGTTTTGCGAAAAATGGCCTCAGCAGGACTTTGAGATCAAGATAGGCTAGATGGAGCCTCAAATTGTTGTATCTAGAAAGCTAGGATGACTTTCTTGCTAGATGAACATGGTCTAAATATGTATGCAAAGAGTGTTGTAGCCCTACCCACAGACCCATAACAACTAGAGAATTACAATAAGGAGATGGCCAAGGAAAAGTGGTTGATCCTTGATGGAATTCAGGGTCATAAATTGTCACACTTAGCGGCCAAGAATACGCCCAAATAAATGTGGGATGCTCTCACATCACTCTACCAGAATCCTTTTGAGAATCAAAAGATGTTCCTGAAGGAGAAGCTAAGAACCACTAAGATGCAGAAGGGAGGAGTTACTCCCTACCTCACTAGTATTTAGGATGTCTGGAATGAGCTTGTCGTAGTTGGAGCTATCATTGGTTTCACCAAGGAATGGGCTACTTTCGTCCAAGGTATCACTCGATAAGATCAACTACCAAGTTGGGATAGATTGTAGGAAGATTTCACACAAGAGGAGATGAGACTTTTTGTAGTCAAGAGTAGTCTCAGTGGTAGCAACAGAGGATCAAAGAGTGTGAAGGAGGAGGAGAATGTAGCCCTTGCATCGAAGGGAAAGGGAAAGAAACGTCCTATTTGGGGACAAGGCTCATAGGAAGGAGAGAAGAAAAATTATCTGTCAAAGATCAAGTGCTTCAAATGTGTTGAATTTGGTCACTATAGTACCTAGTGTCCAAAAAGCAAGAAGGATAAGAAGGAGAAGCATGAGAAGGCAACAATTTTGGAAAAGATCGACAATTTGTCTTCCAGGTTGGAGGATGAATTCACACTATATGCAGCTATACCTTCGAAAGAGAAGTAGGGTGACATTGAACTTTAGTCTCCAGAGTTGCAAAATTTTTGGGCAGGGTCCAAGTAGGATAACATCTGACAGGTGTTTCCTCATGGATCAATACCCTTGCTACAAAGGCCTGCAATATTCAGTAGCAGGTAGATCAATATCAAATGGCGGAGTTAGTTCTTGAGGGATAGTTGTAGTACTAGTTGTAGTTTGATGTTGAGGGGTGCAAAGCAGTTGTAGCGTAGACATTCTTAGTGGACAGTGTAGAGACTGGTAGTAGTTAGATTCTAAGGAGACAGTTGAAGTTCATAAGACAATTGATTTAGAGTTTATTTTTCAGTTGCAGTAGTTGCAACAACAACAACAGTTTGAGATCAGTTGCAGTGCAATGCAGAGTTGGCAACAGTACAGGGTATACAGTGCAGTGTCGGCAACAAAGTAGATGCAGGTTGGATCAACTCAGAGTAGCAGATGAATCAGAGTTGCGTAGTAGCTTGGTGGGTAGTGAAATGTTATCATAGTTGTTCGAGATTAGCAACATGTATAGGAGTTCCTGAGGGGCAGTTGCAGTACTAGTTGCAGTTTGACGTTGAGGGGCACAAAGTAGTTGCAGCACAGACATTCTTAGTGGACAGTGTAGAGACTAGTAGCAGTTAGATTCTAAGGAGACAGTTGAAATTCATAAGACACGGTTGATTTAGAGTTTATTTTTTAGTTGCAGTAGTTGTAGCAACAACAACAGTTTGAGATCAGTTGCAGTGCATTGCAGAGTTGGAAACAGTACGGGGTGTACTATGCAGTGTTAGCAGCAACGTAGATGCAGCTTGGTTCAACTCAGAGTAGCAGATGAATCAGAGTTGCACAGTAGCTTGGTGGGGGGTGGCAGGTTATCATAGTTGTCCGAGATAAATAGTGTGTATAGGAGGATGTTATGAGATAGTTAACATAGTTGTCTAAGATCAGCAACGTGTATAGGAGGATGTTATCAGATATTAGAACACCTTTCTTGCTAAGAATGAGTGTTAATTTTTATAGCATCAGACAGGTGTTCTAGTCTCGACTTTAGCCAAGGAGGCTAAGAAACACTAGAACTCCAGAACCCAGAAAAAGTTTCAAGAGAAAATACATAGAGATTGCTCAATTAAGTTAATTAGTCAATAATTAAATATTTTGAATCTTTGATCGGAGAATCCACAGTAAGAGAATTTTTACACCAACGTTTCGAATCCCAAATGGGATCCATCATCAGGGTTAAGAGAAAGATGATAAAAGAAGAGCGGGATGGAAGAAATGAATACTCATGAGGGAATCAATAATGAAAAGTGATTAATTAATAGGAATTAATTGAGAAAGGTGATATTTCTCTAAAAACTCACATGAATTGACTCAGTGATGAGGGAATTAAATATTTCCTGAGTCTAACTTAGGAAAAGTGATTAATTAATAAGAATTAATTGAGAAATGTGATATTTCTCTAAAAACTCACATGAATTGACTCAGTGATGATCTTATCCATTGATGAGGAATTAATCATGGTCATTGGTGAGCCAACGAGAGATTATAAGAGGAGGTCAATGGGGTTGGAGCAAGATACACTTGAGAGGTCGATTTCCTTGGTAGATCAAGTTATCCACCAACAACAATTGAGCAAGGAAGAGGAGTTCAAGCCAAAGGGGAAGGAGAGTCAGTGAGGGGAAGAGACATGATTCTGGAGGATATTCCACAAAGAGGCAACAACAAGTGACAAAAGTATTCTAGAGTGAAGTTATGTAGTAGCTTCAGTGAGCAGTTTGATTCAGCCGAGAGGAAGGTTGATTTAGCTTCCAGAGGCCAGGAAAATTTTCTAGAGGGTTAGAGAGTCACTTCCGGCAGCAGAGACAAGTAGGATAGCTTGATTATAGGTTGAACAGAGCCAAACATGCAAGGGGCAGTGCAGGGATTGTGCAGAGGGACTACACAAGGGTTTGGACGGTCTAAGGTATCTAGTGCCAGGATTGCTTATGGAGAGAGAATTTTCTCTCTATTATTTTTGTTAGATATTTGTCGATTGGATAGCCAATTGGGCATCCATAAATTGTACTCAGATTATTTCACTACTGCATAATAATAAAACCCTCATATGTTGCACCGATTTTATTGCATTGGGATTTTCTAGGGACATTTGTCTAAAAATAATTGTGTCAAATTTTTGTGTGAGCTCTATATTTCTTAGTTCCAACATTTTTATTTTCGCAATGTTTTATGATGAAAATTGCAGTTGTGATTTTATTCATTGTTTGTCGTATCAAATAAACTGCACTCAATATTTAATCAATTAGAAGAATAATTTCCAATTGCTGCAATAGATTAGAAATTTCACACACCATCTCCTTCACCTTGCCATAGAGAAGTACATGTGCTACAATTGAAAGTGCTAGGGTAATGGTTCCC
>APFE031594448.1:2699-27031 GCA_000404065.3 Pinus taeda | reverse complement strand
TATATTTATACATTTAACAAACTCTAGAGGATCAATGCATTGACCTCTTTATTTTTCCTATGCCCTTGCAAGTCATTCCTATGACTAAATGATTTTTTTATTATCCACCTTACAACTTCTAATATTTTCCTTTAACCTTCTCAATGTGTCTACTATGTTAGGAGAATACTCATATTTATGTTGCTCATCTAATCTATAAGGAGAGTCACGTGAATTATATTCCAAATTTTTTCTTGTCATCTTTAATCCTCTTATTATTCCTACAAGCATACCATGTTAGATAAACCAAATACAAACATAATCAACATACCCAGATATATATTATATATATATATGTGTGTGTGTGTGTGTGTACACACACACACATATATACATACATATATATGTGTGTGTGTGTGTGTCAACATGTCGACATCATGGATGATATCACTAATTGCATACAATGACTTCGTGCACGAAAACCATAAACATGACAATCCATGCATAACAACATGCATCTAGCCCATCCAATCCAATTATTTGAACCATGTTCTAATACCACCCTATAATGCCCCCTCCCACATTTATCCACTTTTACAATCTCTTTGGGTAAATGTGAAACAGGGTGCCACTATGACATGATCCAACCTCCTAGCTCTAGTAGAGGAAGTGGGTCCTACAACTAAGACTTATTGACCACAAAATGACATCCTAGAGGGATTACAGGTCACCCAGGAGCCGAAGAAACACCCCGGGTTGTCAATCCCTGAGTTGGAACCTTACCTAATTGACTTAGACTCCCGAAAGCACCCTTGACATTTCCTTCATGGGGTTGAAGGCCTCCAACTACACCCACAAGCCTTGCCCAATACGGCTGTGACCTAAATTTCTTAGTTCAATGACTATGCTCCTAATATCTAAGCCACAATTCAAGGCCGCCCTCCAGAACCCTACCCAAAAATTCGCAAGACTTCTTCGAATGATATAGGATATAAGGACGATAATAAACATGCAAAACTTGAATAAGAACATAACCTAACCAAGCCTAACCATGACAATCATTTCGTCAAACATATAATGAACATGTGAGTTATAGGTTATGAATGAATATTTCATAATAGGGGTCTGAAACTTATTTGATAATCATCAAGAAGGTCTAATGCCCTCTCTTATTAGTTGCAATAACACTTGTTAGCTCATGCATTCATCAACCATTCATCAGCTAATCCAAACATAACAAGAGCCATAGCTAGAACATGTTATAAAAACATTATTATAACCAACAGATAACCAAAACATTAACCATGATAGGACATCCATTAAAGCCACATAATAATGAGTACAAGTACTTATGAATCACAATAAGAAAATAACTCTTATTAACATATGCATAATCCAACCAAATTAGGGACTTCCCCGTACCATCCGAACATATTTTGGGTTGAAACAAATATTTCTTTCTCAAGCATGAATGTGGGATTTCAAGACATAAACCAACCAGGGCTTCTCAGATATTAAACCCCCTCCACCCTTAGTTTACCATTATTCTCCCAAAATTGATCAAGAGCTCACAATACCCAAACAAGCTTAGATGCCTCATAGTTTCTTCGCTATTACCTTAAGGAATTTTTTAGTCTCCACTCACCTGTCAAGGGATTCCTAGAGATTAAACCACCTCCACCCCCAACCCTTGGGAATTTTCTAGAGACCACCTCACTCAATTCCAAAACCTTCCAACAATACAAAGATGCCTCATTAAATAATCCCATCACACCATGGCTATTCAATAAATGATAAGGCAAGGATGAAACCATTGTCAAACCCAGAGAAACCATTCCAGTGACAAAAAAAGAACCAAATAAACCAATGCATGTACCATGCATTCACACATCAACTAGGAAATCACACATGTAAACTATTACCTGCAAAATCCTCCTATTGAAGTTGCTTGATCCAACTGTCCTTGCTTATCTTTTCTTTCTTTGTTCTTCCTTTTTGTTCCTTTATCCAATGCTAGAGAACTCCAAGAATTCTCTAATGTGCAAGAAAGTATGAGAGAATAGAAGAGAGCTCCAAAACTGAACTAACAAAATCTTCAACCAAAAAGAGTTATGAACTGATCCTCATAAGCCCTTTTATCGTTAACGCCTCTATTTTCTTCATTTTCCTTGATTTTTCCTTCAATTTCTCTCTCATGAAAAATTTTGACCTTTCACCTTCCTTTTCTCCTATTTTCCTTTATTTCATAAATAAAATTCCAAATAATGACTCTTTTGCTTTTCCAATGCCTTTGCCAATTTCCATAGTCATTAATAAACTGAATGTGACACCCACTAGGATGTTTTGCCCAACATTCAACTTGGAATATGTGTCTCATGACCTTGGTCTTATTTTCCCTTTATTAACCTTTATTATATGCACTTTTAACTCGGGGTTATTAAAGAGGGCAGGAAAACAAATATTGCAATACAGTTGCGTTTACGTAATCTAGCGCATCAGTGCATTAATGGTAACAATGCACCGTGTGTTAAAGGCGAATCCCACCAGTCCATGAAATGTAATATATCTTCCTAGTGTGTATTTATTTTACACACACACTGGGATTTTGTAAGCATGAATGCACCAAGATACCATTTTTTTTATTATAAATATTATTGTTGAAAAACTCATATTTGGAGCGATGCACATTAATATATAATGTCTCAATATCCATTTTCTCTTTCTTAAAAACATTGACCTGTGTGTAACAACCCTAGGTTAAGTTTCCATGTAAATAAATCAAACCAAGGTCATGGGACACATGTTTCGAGTTGGATGGAGGGTAAAATATTATATTGAGAATCACTTGTGGTTTAATATTTCTATGGAAATTTCCATTGGCATTGGAAAATATTAAAGGAAATAAAAGGAAATTTAATATGAGAAATAAAGGAAAATTGGAGAAAAGGAAGATGAAGGGACATGAATATGAATGTGAGGTGAAAATAAGGAAAAGTAAAGGAAAAAAAAGGAGAGATATAATACACGCACTCTTGGACATACACTTGGACATTCTAGCATTCACTTAGAGAAGAGAAGAGCAAGAGAGAGAGAACAAGCACTTGGACACAAGGAGGACTCAAGAAGGCAAGAAAGTAAGAAGCAATGGATCACAAGAGGAAGTTTTGACAACAACAAGCAAGTGAAAAAAAATGGTTGTGGATTTGCAAGTAATAGTGTGCATATATGATTTAGTATGTTGGATTTGATGCATGATTTATGCATTAGTTTATTGGTTATGTTTGTTTTCATTGACATGGGATTTTCCTAGATTGATAGTGATGTACAACCTTGCCTTTGCCATTTTATAGATAGCTACTGATGTAGTGGGTTCCCTATTTTGGTTAATCTTTGGACTTCTAGTAGATTTTAAATCCTGGTTGAGGTGGTCTCAGAAATATTCCCAAGGGTTGGGGGTGGAGATGGCTTTCTCCTAGAACTTCTTATAAGTAGGTGGACACAGGAAAATTTCTCTTGATATGGTGAAGAAATTCTAAGGCATCTAAGTTTGTTTGGTTTTAATGATTTCCAGACCGATTTAGGTGAAATCACTGTGGTTGAGGGTTGTGTTGCACTAAAAATTGTCACCTTGACATTTTTCAATCTGTGTGAGTCCATTACCACTCATACTTTCCTCCTTTGCAAGTATTAAGCCTCAGTTCCTCATATCAAGCCTTGAAAATAAGAGAAAGCCCTCGAAAGTCTCTAAAACTCTAGTTCCGCACTTTCTCTTTGCATTACCTATGGTCCCGCACCTAATGGTCATGTCTCCTGTGCACCTAACCGCTTTGTCTCTATGTTATGGGTGAGGACCCTGTAAAAGTTAAAAAGGCATGAATAAATTATAAAAACTCACTTTCAGTCATTTCTAGAAGCTTCTGGAAGGAATCTTGAGGTGGCAAGTTCACTCTCTTAAGGTTCATCCATCCCATACCTTAAGGAGCTAACCCCTTGATGTGAGGAGCTTATCCCTTTGAAGGAGGATTCTATCCCTTCATAAGTGGACTTGTAACCTCCTCCTATGCACTATAAAAAGAAGCATTGGGCTGGTTACCGGGGAGGTTAGAAGCTGAATATTTTTGAGGTGAAATGTTGTTGGAACTTAGTCTTCTTAGTTGATTTTTTATGAGGAGAGATTGCATACCTCTATGATCTCATTTGGAAGAGTGCAAGGCTTGTCAAAGTAAGTTGTTGATTCATGGTTTATTTTATGGATTCCTTGATCACCATAATAGACATGATTTTATGATATTTTCTATGCATGTGCTATTTAATGTTTGCTTGTTTGTGATTGCAAGTCCTCAAAGGTAACTCTTTCGAACAATTGAAGGATGGCCACTACAAACAAGCATTGGATCTAAGGTAGGGTCTTAACACCTTTATAGTATTTATTTATAAATCGTATATGTCTAGAGAAGGATAGATTTGTTTGTTTATTTGTTGCTAGACTATCTTCTGATACTAGGGAGATCGGTCTTGTCCGCAAGATCGATTTATCCGACCAACAAATTGGCTACTCCACTGGGGATCTGAATTTGGTTTTTGGTTTTCCTTTGTTTTGAATTGAGAAAATTGTTTTTGTTTCTGGTTTTTGATTGATATATTTTGGCTTGGGTAGTTTTTAGAATCTGGATTTTTTTTTTTTTCGATGTTTCCAGGGGACCGCACTTTCTCTTTACAGACAGTGCGGGCATCTCCGTACTTTTCCTTTAGTAAACATAGCGGGATTGCACCTGTTTCTTCTGGAAGCCTGCGGACCCTGTAAATTTTTTCGAAAAACCTAAAATGTCTTCTTCCAGTTAAGTTTAGGTTACATTTAGGGTTTTTAGTGTCTACCTAGATCTTTATTTTTCCTGTCAAAAATCTCTTGTGGATGAGTTCCAATGGTATTTTTGTTTTAGATGACTTTCTAGAAGTTTTGTATGCCTAGAATGGTTTTCACTTGGTCTCTGTAGTGACTCAAAGATCAGAGGCTTGAGAAACCTTAGATCACCCTGGTGTATTTTCGCCTTCTTGATGAGTCTAACTTGGTTGTGAAATCTATCCTTTGTGAGAAATAGATTTAGTTTTTTCCTTGCAAATCTTTGAACAAACTTTGTTATAAGTTTTGAATTTCATTTTTACAAAACAAAGCATATCTGGATGTTTTTGGGTTGATTTGTTATTTTGGACAAATGAATCCTTAGTTTACTAAACAACTAAGAAAAACATCTTCAAAAATAATTGAAGCTTTCATTCAATTAGTTTTTTTTTAATTTTTTAGATCTGAAAATTAGTTTTTGTAGTTTTGAGTGTTTTTCTAGAACTTGTAGATCTCTTTTGAAGCAAATTGTTTTTTGTAGTTTCGATTTTTGAAAAAGGAAAGGGATTTATTGTGAGCATTAATTATTAGTCTCATTTTGAGTTCTTATTGAAAAAGACAATTTTTTTTTTTCCATTTCCATGTTGAAAGAAAGAATTGTTTCTTAAAGAATCGCATTCTAAAACTCTTTCTTTTAGCTAGAATTTCATTGAAAGAAAAATGAATTGCTTATCATTTTAGGTGCATTTTTTAGTGTTTTTTGAGTCGAGTCTTCACACCATCAAAGTTTCATTTCCATACCTATTGACTTAAAGAACAACCCATAAAATCAATTCTTAATTAAAATTGGTTTAGTAATCTTTTCTATTTCTAGGGCTCTTATTACGAATATAGCTTAGGTTAGTATCTTGGAGTAGGGAGTAATTAACTCCCAAGATAGTTAAAACAAACAAGTAGATACATATTGTGGTAGGAAATAATTCCAATTGTAATTGATACATTCTAGGAAGTTTCTCTTAAAGGAGTAAATCACGAGATCATGTCTGGACCTTTGAGACAATCAATTCTATTTCATTGGGAAAGATAGAAGATTTGCGCATATTATAAATGGTAAACCTCAGATTAACCATTGTCAAGGAGCCTAGGGTCACTTGTTGGTAAACCTCAGATTGACCATGTCGAGGAGCCTTCAAGGGGATTGAGCTTTGTTACTCTGCCCTTGCGCATGGATCGGATCGTAGACTGTTCCCCTAGTTGTATTTGTTGTTGTTGGTAACCTTAGTGTCCATAAACTTAAGATTATTTCCTAAGGTGACGGTGAAGGAAGGATCTAACTGTACCTAGAGAAGAGGTCAACTAGACTCACTTGGACTCTTTCGGGGGTTCTCTTCACTCGAGATGGTTTTGTGAAGAAACCTCTGCCGGTCTGTTTCATTAATCAGGTTGTCGGGGTAACTGTACCAATCACCCTTTCTGTATTAAATTTCTACTACGTTGGATTTCATAACCAACTAGTGTTTTTAGTAAAGGAAGTTACTGTTTTTTTGTGGTTTTAACTCTTAGATTTTTTAGGCATGTGATTCAATTGTTTGTTTCTTTAAAGACTTTAGGTGGTTTTATGGAAATTTTCTTTGTTTGCATGTGATTTATTAAAAATTTAATCATGGTGGATTTACCGAGACAATCTTGTAGACTTCAGGGAAACCTCCTAAGTATACACAAAGCCAGCTTAAAGGGCTATGAGCTCTTGTATCACCTAGTGACAGTAGAGTTGGATCACCAAAAGCCAAAGAGTCATCTTTAATTGTTCATCCTAATTATCAAATACAAACAATAGGGTATATTCAAGAGCTAATTTCATTTTCTGAAGTTACTGGTAGTATTTCTCCTTCCAGTGAATTAGCTAAAGAACCTGAAATTTCTGATGTTGACATTGAACTTGCTACTACTCCAACTTCAAGATTTTCTTCTCCAACTTCTAGTGACCCTGGTTCACCTAGGGTAGGAAATAACATTACTCAAAATCTTCCTTCTGGCCGCATTTCTATTGAAGAACTTGTCAGTCCAGACGAAGACGTAACTCTTCCCGAAAACCAACATACTTTAAATCTTAGGGAGTGTGAATCAATATTCTATAGTCCTTTTAGGAGTGACGCTTGGTATGTATCATTGACAAATTTTTTAGAAAACCCGGGTCTTAGTTTTTCACCACCTCAAATTCCTTTTCATCCTACACCAAGAGGTTATTTTCCTTCATCGATCATGTCGAGACAACCATCTATGTTTCCCCAATCACTGGAAACATTTTTATACGGCGGTCCTTCTGTCCCTTAGGGGTACTAGTCACTCACTGTTACTTTTTCAGGAGCATCTCCTCGACCGACTGAACATGAGTTATCAACTGGTAGTAATGGAACTCAAGCGTTGAATGCAGAACAAATCCTTATGATGTCTGGTAGTATTCCAAATCCTTAACCTCAAGGTAGTTAGTTACTACCTAGGGAGCAACCCCAAGGTAGTCAGTTACTGCCTTGGGGGAAACCTCATGGTATTTAGTTAATGCATGGGGGGTAGCGTCAAGGTAGTTATTTACTGCCTGGGGGGAACCTCAAGGACAGTATATATCTTCAGGATAGTACATACCCCAAGGTCAACCCCAGACTCAGTACATACCTCAAGGTCAACCCCAATTTCAGTACATACCTCAAGGTCAACCCTAGTTTCAGTACGTGCATATAGTGACCAATCCAGGGGTCTAGATTAGACTAAATTTAATGTCAGCCAGGTAGGTAAACTTAGAGGCACGTGTCTAAAATTTATAGACCTAAAAGTATCTCATCTACCTAAATAAGTGTCTACTGTGACAGGCTACAACACTCTTTTACAAGAGATTGGAATATGTTTCCTTTCACAATTTAAACACCTATATCCTCTAATTTAATTAGCTGTTCTAAAACAGAGTGTTACTAGTCTGAGTCCTCAATCCTCCTACAAGGATATAGTTCACAAAAAACTCTTTCCAGCTAACACACTAAGCATACTAGAAATCAAATTCATGCAAACCACAAACTCTTTTATGCATATTAAAACTCAAAAATATGAAAACAGAGTCCATAGAAATACTGTGAAATTCAATGTTCAATTAATCCTTTTACAAGGTCTAATTCAATAATTTGACAATTGAATTTTCAAGCTATCACCATGAATCATAAGAAGACAATCGCAATAAATTCTAATCAAACTGATCAACTCATAAGCAATGAAATAACATCAAACGCTATTCAGATCTGAAGGCTAATGACCATGAAAATGAAACAAAAGTACACCAATCTTCACGTAGGGCCTGCCCACGCATTGATGGCACACTTAGAAAACTTCATATGAAGAAAACGTTAACACATGAACACTAGAATTGATGAAACGCTGCCTGTGATTGAGTTCTGGAAATTAATTATATGCAAAACAGAGTTCTGGAATACAACCCGCAGTCTTTTGTTTGCTCACGTCTATATCCTTTCTTCACTAGCATTCCTTAAACTTTACAATAAAATGTACATACATTATCGCTTCAGATGTTTCTGCTTTTACAATCAAAAAGGCTATTTTTGTTTTTTTCTAATCCTAACTGATTTCTAAAACAAAACGAAATCAGTTTAGGTAACTTCAGCTTTTTGCTGCTTTTACAACCAAAAAGGTTGGGTTTGACCAGCATTGACCATGTATCCAGGAGCTCCAAATTCGATGCTGAATAGATTCTCCACCATTTATGTACATCCTAGATCATGTCCTTATCCTTTGTTTTGATTTTCCTGCCATGCCATGTGTCACAACATAAACGAATTACAGGAAGTCATGACATCCCGTAATTTTGTTGAAAATTTCCAATTTTTAACATAAAAATCCATAAATTAAATTTTATGTAAAATGACAATAAAATAGTACCAACATCTCCCCCAAACTCAATGATTTAGCATGTCTCATGCTAATCCTGATGTGCTCCCTTTATATTCTGTTCTTGCTTGTTCCTCTGCCGCTTGTAGCAATACATCTATATTCTTCTGAACTTAGGTATTCTTCTAAACTTGGAACTCATGTTTCGAATTCTTATATTTTTCTTTGAGAACTTTTTTCTGAGTGTACCATTTTGTCACCCATTTTCACATTTCAATTTGATCAGTCTTAAGTTCTTTGATTTGCTTCTTTAGTTTCTCATTTTTCTTTTGAATCTTCTTGCTCTAAGCTCTCAACATTTCATTTTCCTTCTTTATGACCTTCTCTAACATGTTTGCTTCCATCAATTCCTCTTTTAGCTCTTCAATCTATTTCTCTAACCTTCTTTGTTTCTTGTTTGTAGGTGCTGGCTCTTTCCTTTCTCCCTTGTTCTGGCTGTGAATGAGCACTTCTTTCAATTTCCATTGGTGCATCGTCTTGTGTTTGATTCCTTTGTATTATCCTTGATCTTCTCGTATAAGTATTGAAGATGTTATCTTTTTCAATTTTCTTGGCAGCTTCTTGCCTCATCCTTGTTGTCCTTACACTACTGCTAGGTTGAGGAACATTTCTTGACTTACGCTCAGGGATTTCTTCATCAATATCAAGCATAAACTCTGTGCATTCTTGCTGTTCTTGTTCATCTTCTATAATTTTAATTTGATTGGCAATCAAAACTTCTTTCCATGTTTTTCCTTTCCTCTGCAACTCAAATTCAATTAGAATTTTGATCAACCCAAAATGATACAAACTCTTATCTTCATTACCCTTTTGTTTCTGAATGGTCTTTGACATTTTAGTCAAACTATGTAAGAGAAAATAAGGCAGATTGATAGTGCATTGACCTTTTAAGTGCAATAGAAGTTTGATGTGATATAGGTATACTATACTGTAACGTCCTTCACATGTAACAAATTTTTGAATAATGTATACCATTTCGTCCCATGGGTGAATTAGCCAACTTCTGGGAACACCCTTTTTCCAATTGACAGAGGAAACCCTTGACCTAGACATAACTGAGTCCATGATTTTTCTCTAAATTGTTTGGTTTTGAAATACTTTTCCCCTTCTGGACTGATTCCCAATGTTTGTGCTGTGGTATCCTCTGAAATTCTAAAAGAGAAATTTTCTATTAAAGCTTTCTCTCCATTGAAGGAAAATGCAAATTGCTTTGTAACCTCTTCATTATTTCCATTAAATTTCTCTAGAAAAGACAACCAGTGTTTTTCCCTTAAAATCGTGACACAGACTTCATGATATTGTTAACTATTAAATTTTTCGGGCTCTGCTCTATTAGTCATTTTGTTAAAAATCTCTGTTCTAACCCTTTTGCTTATGCTTAACAATTAAATCAGGGTTTTTCAATTTGCTAACTCTTTTCCTGTGTTCCACTAAGATGACCTGGTAACGCCCTCGATTCTCAGGGTTTCCTTCTTCAATTGCTTGAGTGAGTGACCTGGTTAACGTCCTCGACTTATGGGCTGAAGTAAAAACTCATGGTAAGCATGTCTGTTATTCTCTCCCTTTGTAGCACTTACTATCTCGGACCTCTTTGAGAAAATCAGAGTCTGAACACTAACGCGGCAACGCACTTTATGAACTCAGAGTTTTATAAAATGAAAACTTAACAACCGACCTTCATCTAATTGCTATGGTGTAATGCATAGGTGGAAGGCGCATTCACATCATGAGTACAAAGGAGAAGTACTGATTTACATAGGTATAATCATGAGAACACCATATACAAATCTTATGATGACAACGGATATATATTTCATGAGCCGACTTGAGTCGAAAGAACACTTGTCTTTCCATTGAATGGACTTGTCCACTACTTGTTGGTACTTGGCCGATTTAAAAATGATGAGTTGATGACAAGGTTTGAAGAGTGGTGTATGAAAAGGTTTGAAGAGCGTAGTAGGAATATGGCAATAGGTTAAGGTGTGATAGGAAATGATAACAGAGTGATAATGAGGTGAGTAGTTAGGAATATTACAAGGGTGATGGGTATAGGGGTTTTTTAAATTGATAACAAGCAATCATAATTATCATTTTTAACACTGAAATAATTTGAGAGTTTTAAATGTAAAAATAAAAATTTCAACAATACATTACACTTGTTGGTTGACAAAATGTTGATTTGGCATGCACAGGTATGACGGATCTGTTTGTACAGGTATGACTGATCTTCATTGTCTAAAACAGGTCCCTGGAAAGAAACTTCAATATAATATATCCCTTTAAAATCTGAAGAACTATGAAGAACTTTGAAGAACCATGTTTGTGAAGCTTCTTTTATCCTTGGTGTTGATGTAGCCTTGATTATAATTCTGATGATAAGCAACCTTTGAAAACTTTGTTGAAGTAGCCTGATGTATCTTGAATGCAGTCTTTAACAAGTCCCTCTGATATTGGTGATGTTGACAACAGGTCCCTCTAATATTGGTAATGTTGACATAGTCTTATGAATAGGTCCCATTGCATATTGCTTGAACAGGTCCCACTAATTAGAACAAAAACAACTCTTTTATTGAAATACTGAATTATTGAAACAAATTCCTTGAAATGTCTTTTATTGAAATATTGAATTACTGAAACAAATTCCTTGAGGATTTAAAAATGAGGAGATGAGATAGGAAAAACAAAATGCTAATTCTTCTCCCCCACTAAAGCTTTGACTTGTCCTCAAGTCATTATTGAAGTGATGAAAAATAGGAAACAAGTAGAACAAGGAATTCTTACCAGCCAAATGAATGGTTTTCTAGTAAAAATTCAGGTTTTGAGTGTGCCAGAGTCTGGTTTTCACATCTAAACCATTATTATTATTATTATTATTATTGTTTTTGTTTTTTTTGTTTTTAGGTTTTGTTATTTTGTATTTTTTTTTAAAGCCAACATGAAATTGAATGAACTAAGGTAGAGATATCACAGCTGAAGGCTGCAATATCTCAACCTCCCTTTGCTGAGATATAGTTTGAATAAAATCCTCCTTTCTGAATGGGCTTATGATAGAGTTTCAACCTATGTCCATTGACTAGAAAGGTGTGGCCTTCTCCATCAATGGTAGTAAGCTTGATTGATCCATTTTCATATACTTGAACTATTTCATATGGGCCCATCCAATGTGTGGTAAATTTGGCTTTATGATCTCTGAATTTAGAGTCAAAGAGTAAAGCCCAGTCTCCTTCTTTGAACTGTTTCCTTTTAATGTGTGCATCGTGCCACTGCTTCCTTTGTTTCTGCATTAGGATTGTTGTCTCCTTTGCTTTCTACCTTATTTCATCTAACTGGTTCAATTTCTAAATTCTCTCTTATTTGGCTTCATTGAGATCAATTCCTAAATCTGCAGCCATCTTATAAGTATGTATTTGAAATTCAATAGGAAGCATTACCTCTTTTCCATACACCAACTGATATGGTGTAAATCCTGTAGTGTTTTTCCATGTGATTCTGTAAGCCCAGAGTGCATATTTGAGCTTCTCTTCCCAATTCTTTTTGTTCATTTCTACTGTCTTAGTGATAATTCCTTCCAATGTTTTATTTGTAGATTCCACCTGGCCATTGGCCTGTGGATGGTAAGGTGTACTTTTCTTTTGCTTGATTTTATATTTGTCTGTGATGTCTTTGACTAGCTTTGAAGTAAAATGAGTACCTTGATCTATCACTATCTCCCTTGGTACTCCATACCTTACAAAAATTTCTTCAAAAAGGTAGTTTACCACTGTTTGTTCACTTGCCCGAATTAGTGCTTTTGCTTCAGCACATTTGGTCACGTAATCAATACATACTAGGATGTACTTTTTGCCTTTGGAAGTTGGATTGATGGGTCCTACAAAATCTAGAGCCCATTTTTCAAATGGCTCTAAATGTACATGAGGCTGAAGTGGCATTTCATCTGTAGCTGTTGGTCTGCCCATTCTTTGACAGCTATCACAACTTTTCACATAGTTCTTGGAATCCTTAAAAATAAATGGCCAATAGTATCTAAGACTGAGAATCTTGAATGTTGTTATTTTGGCTGCAAAATGCCCACCACATGGTTCATCATGGCAAGATTTTAAAATATCAATTATTTCATCATTTCTTACACATCGTCTAATAATCATATCATTACCGATGTAAAATAAATCTCCATTAACCCATGAATATCTAGCACTTTGTTTGATTAACCTCTTCTTTTCCTTTGGAGTAAAATATGGAGGTGTTTTTCCTGTGGACAAATAATTGGCTAAGTCAGCATACCAAGGATTCACTATTGAAATTGAAAATAAATTTTCATCTAGAAAAGAATCTTCAACTGGAACAACCTCACCTGGATTTTGCAGTCTAGAAAGAAAATCTTCCACCTGATTCTCCTTGCCTCGTCTATCTAACAATGTAATATTAAATTCCTGTAATAATAACAGCTGTCTGGTAACTCTGCCATTAGTGATTGGTTTATTCATTAAATACTTAATGGAAGAGTGATCAGTATGTACAAAAACCTCATAACTAGTTATATAATGTCAGAATTTATTCATAACATGTATGATGGCAAGCATTTCTTTTTCAGTGACTGTGTAGTTTAATTCTGCAGGTGTTATATTTTTGCTAATGAAATAGATGGCATAATTGAAAGACTCTTCTTTTTGGCCTAATGAGGCACCTACTGCAGTATCACATGCATCTGTAAAGATGTGAAATGGTAGGGTCTAGTTAGGTCCTTTTAAGACTGGTGTGGTTGATAATTTTTCTTTGAGTGTTTCAAAAGCTTGCTGACAATTCTCATTCCAGTCGAAAGGTGTATCTTTTTCTAGAAGCTTAAACAGAGGCAAAGCTATATTACTAAAATGTTCAATAAACCTTTTGTAATAGCTTTCATACCCAAGAAAACTTCTTACCTCTTTTTGAGTCTTCGGAATTGGCAAATTGACAATGATCTGGATTTTTGATGGATCAACTTTAATGCCTTGAGAAGAAATATAGTGACCTAATACTATCCCTTCATTTAACATCATAAAACACTTTTCATTTCTCAGGGACAGATTAGCTTCAATACATCTTTTCAAAACATTTTCAAGATTCTCTAATGCATGCTCAAATGAATTACCATACACTGAAAAATCATCCATGTAAAATTCAACACAGTCATGAACTAAATCAGCAAAAATAGCTAATACAGCTCTTTGAAATGTAGCTGGAGCATTGCAAAGTCCAAATGGTAAAACATATTAGGCATAAGTGCCTCAGGGACAAGTAAAAGTGGTTTTTTCCTGGTCCTCTAAGGCTATCCTGATCTGGTTATAGCCACTAAAACCATCAAGAAAAGAGAATGATGATTTCCCAGCTAATGTGTCTAGCACTTGGTTAATAAATGGTAGTGGGAAATAATCTTTGAGGGTTTCTTTGTTCAATTGTCTGTAATCAACACAAATCCTCCACTTGCCATTTTTCTTGGGCACTACTACCAATGGGGATGCCCACTGACTGTCAGAGATAGGATAAATAAAATTGACTTTCAGTAGTTTTTGTAATTCATCTCTAACAATATCCTGAAGCATGGGATACATTCTTCTCTGTGGTTGCCTCACTGGAATGATATTACTATCGTATAAATATGGTGAGTGCATGTTTCAGGGTTAATTCCATGCATATCATTGTAGTCCCAAGCAAATGCTTTCTAGTATTTTCTCAATAATTGGATCAATTTTTCCTCCTGAGATGAGTCTAGGTGAGTACTAATATTAAAAGTTTTTCCTGGACTAATCTCTATGGTCTTGCTCTGTGTGTTTATGATAGATTGAATGGGAAAAATGTTCTAAAATGTTGTTTGCAAGGATTGAATGGTGCATGTTTCCTTAAAATTCTGTGCCAAAAGTTCATCTGCAACATGATATTGTTCATTTCTTAATTCTTCGGAAATATTAGGTTGAGAAAGGAACAATTCTACCAAATCATCATTATTATGTTCTTGAAAATCATAGATTTGATTGATGCTGAAAACATATTGAGCTTTGTCCTTATCATTGTATTTATCATCAAGCCATAAATTGTGTGCTACTACTGGTGATTGTGCTGATGGGTAAAGAGTGAGTTGTTTTCTTTCAGTTTCTCATGAAATAACCATATTACCCAATCTACATCCTATGAATGCATCAACAATTGCTAACCATGGTCTACCAAGGATGATAGGGTGTCCTCCTAAATTAGATTTTGGCTGAAGAAATAAAAAGTCCACTGGATACTCCCAAGAGTCCAGTGAAACAATTATGTCCTCCAAAATCCTTCAGGAATCACTTTAGACCTATCAGTGAGTTCTAGAACAATTGTTGTGTGCTGCAAGTTTGTGAGCTACAATGTTTTCATTGTTTCAAGAGTCATCACATTTATTGTGGCCCCAAGGTCAGTTAAGGTGTTTGGAATATGTATGTTGTTAATGATTGTAGCGACTCTAGGAATACCAGGGTCAACATACTTTTCCATTGAAATGGTGTTTGTCATAAGGCCAGCTAAATGTCCAATGACATGAATAGTTTGTGGATCAACTCTTTTCCTAGTAGGATTCTTGAGGCATAGTTATTTGATTGCTTTAGTATATATGGGAATGTCTTTTATGGCTTGTAGTAGTGGAATTTTTATATAGACATTATTTAGCTCATCTAAAACATCAAACTGTGGTATAGACATGGGAAGTTTTGCTTGGACCAATCTTTCTGGAAGAGGTGGTGGATGCAACGGTTGCATTTTTTTATTTTTGATGTCATCATTTTGTTTCCTTTGAGTTGGAGTTTCATTTTCATTTTCTTCGTTTTCTTCTTGTTTTTCAGCTATTGGAGGTTCTTTTTGAAGTACCTTACTAGACCTCAAATTGATATTTTGTAAAGGTAATGTGGGATATGATGGTCCCTCATCTACAATATAAGCTAGTCTCTCTGCTCTATTATTTGGATTTGGTACAGGTTGAGCAAGAATCTGAGTGGGTCTAGGCGGTTGTTGGTTAGATGGAAGTTGTAATTGAGGTGGATTTATTGGTGGAGGAGCAGGCAATGCTTGTTGTGTGTGTTGGGGTTGATAAACAACTTGGTGTTGAGGATGTTGTTGATATGTTTGAGGATATTGCGAATATGGCTGATGATACTGTTGATATGGCTGAGAATATGGTTGGTATGGTTGAGGATATGGTTGATATTGTTGAGAGTATTGCTGAGATGGTCTCCATTGTTGTTGTGGGTAATTTTGATGTTTCCATGACATGGGTACATTCCAAGAATTCTGAGCATACATCTGATCTTGTGCAGGAAATTGCAAATTCTGGTTTGGAAACATACCTGGAGGTGGAGGTCTTGGTTGCCATGGTCTCTTTGCGCCCATTAAATACACATTCTCCATATCTGTGTTAACTGCCACATTACAATTCTGCAGAATCTTGACTTTAGAGCAATGAAATATATCATGATTTTCAGTACAAAAGGCGCAAACTTGAATGTTTTCTAATGGGAAATCTTTCAAAGCATGTTTCTTCCGGCATTTTGGACAAAAGACAACCATTAATTGATCTTCCTCTTCTTGTATTTTCTTGGCTTTGAGAGTGTCAATTTGAGTTCCTAAGGTACTTAATAGATCTGTTTTGAATTCTTCTAACAGGTTTTCTATTTCAGCCCTTGTGACACTTGCTGAAGCAGATTTTGTGGCTTTGGATGATATAGCTCTTTTTCCATTTCTGGCTTTGCTCCTAGAATACTTTTCACATAAATCAGCAATTTCTTTGAAAGGTAAAGTGGAAATATCACATTTTCCCATCAAATTAAGATCATCTAAGTATTCCTCTTGAATGCCCTTCAAAAATATTGTTCGAATCAAATCAAGAGACATGGTTCGATGTTTTGATTTTTGCAAATTGTAAACAAATCATTCCAAGTACTCCTCTAAATTTTCATCTTCTTGTTGATTCATTCTAAAGATATCATCTTTAGAATCTTTCGATCTACAATAAGGTTGGTATTTCTTTAGGAATATTCTTCTCATGCCATCCCAACCAGTTATTGCATGTTCACCAAGTCCCATGAACCATCTTAGTGCTAATGCTTTTAATGTTGCTGGGAAGAGTCTAAGCCTATGGGCATCATCTATGTAACTATATGTTCGACATACTATGTCAAACTCAAACAAGAATGAATTTGGATCTTCTGAAGCCATGCCATAAAAGTTTGGTAACACAGATGGAGGTATGTTTTTCATTTTTATTTCCTCATCATGATTTTCTCCTGGCTCTTGAATAGGAAATTTAAAGGTTGACTCTTCCTCCTCCCTTTGATCTTGTTGTTCAAGAGTGGGTCTTCTTGTTGATCCTCCTCCTTCCTCAGCCATTTTGATAGATTCCTCTGTTGATTTAATTCCTTGTTCAGTGTCACTTGTTTCAAAGAGAAGTTGTTCTAGTGATTTTTCTCCTTGAAATTTTTCAAAATCAATAGGTTCAAGGAGATATTGTTGAGTTATTTTACTACTTTCTCTTTTTATTGAGGATTCACGGAGATGTTTCTTCTATGATTCGTGTGCCAATAGGATTGGTGTCTCAATGAGTGTGAGTCTTTGCCCTGATTTCAGTTTATCCTCTAATTTTTGTATGGTGACTTTCTCAGATGGTATTGTGTGTTCAACTTTTCCTAAAGGGTCTGCTCCTTGTGGTAGGTTAGTTTTTGGATGGGGGGTTTTTATGAATCTACCTTTATCATCTCTAGATCTAGACATAAGCAAACATGACTTCTAAAATGATGAATTAAAATTAAATCTATGTTTTTGTTTGTTTTTGTTTATTTTATTTTTTTATATTTTGTTTTTAGAAATATTCTAGCTACGCCTCCCCGGAAATGGTGCGAAAATGTAGTGACCAATCCAAGGGTCTATATTAGACTAAATTTAATGTCAACCAGGTAGGTAAACTTAGAGGTACATGTCTAAAATTTATAGACCTACAAGGATCTCATCTACCTAAATAAGTGTCTATTGTGACAGCCTACAACACTCTTTTACAAGAGATTGGAATATGTTTCCTTTCACAATTCAAACACCTATATCCTCTAATTTAATTAGTTGTTCTAAAACAGAGTGTTACTAGTCTGAGTCCTCAATCCTCTTACAAGGATATAGTTCACAAAAAACTCTTTCCAGCTAACACACTAAGCATACTAGAAATCAAATTCATGCAAACCACAAACTCTTTTAAGCATACTAAAACTCAAAAGCATGAAAACAAAGTCCATAGAAATACTGTGAAATTCAATGTTCAATGAACCCTTTTACAAGGTCTGATTCAATAATTTGACAATTGAATTTTCAAGCTATCACCATGAATCATAAGAAG
Source organism: Pinus taeda (assembly GCA_000404065.3). NCBI lineage: Eukaryota > Viridiplantae > Streptophyta > Pinopsida > Pinales > Pinaceae > Pinus > Pinus taeda. Next base: position 8,882 of record APFE031594448.1, on the reverse strand, counting down.
ACAATCGCAAGAACTTCTAATCAAATAAATCAAATCATAAGCAATGAAATAACATCAAATGCTATTCAGATCTGAAGGCTAATGACCATGAAAATGAAACGAAAGTATACCAATATTCACGTAGGGCCCGTCTACGCGTTGATGGCACACTTAGAAAACTTCAGATGATGAAAATGTTAACACATAAACACTAGAATTGATGAAACGCTGCCTGTGATTGAGTTCTGGAAATTAATTATATGCAAAAGAGAGTTCTGGAATACAACCCACAGTCTTTTGTTTTCTCACGTCTATATCCTTTCTTCCCTAGCATTCCTTAAACTTTACAATCAAATGTACATACATTATTGCTTCAGATGTTTCTACTTTTATAATCAAAAATGCTATTTTTGTTTTTTTTCTAATCCTAACTGATTTCTAAAACAAAACGAAATCAGTTTAGGTAAATTTAGCTTTTTGCTACTCTTACAACCAAAAAGGTTGGGTTTGACCAGCATTGACCATGTATCTAGGAGCTCCAGATTCAATGCTAAATAGATTCTCCACCATGTATGTACATCCTAGATCACGTCCTTATCCTCTGTTTCGATTTTCCTGCCATGCCATGTGTCACAACATAAACCAATTACAAGAAGTCATGACATCCCATAATTTTGTTGAAAATTTCCAATTTTTAACATAAAAATCCATAAATTAAATTTAAAGTAAAATAACAATTTATAATGCTTCATTAATCAATTTCAATGGAGTATGAGGGGTTAGATAAATGATGGATTTTTAGAAGAAAAGAATGGCAATAAAATAGTACCAACTGTGCCTCAGTGTTATCAACCTCAAGGTCAATACCTAACTCAAGGTTTCCAATTACCTTCTGGTCAATCATTGCTACAAGGAGCTGAAAATATACCACTTAATTATCAGCCCTACGTTCAACCAGGTTATGGTCTTCCATATGCACAACCTTTTATGGGTCCATACTTCGGAATGAATATGGTGTGGGAACTATCTCAAGATCAACATACTATGCAACCTAATGTGCAGTTATCTAATCAACTCGGACAACCTTTGGTTTCTGGTCCAACCCAGCAACTTGTCCAACCTACTATTCAAACCCCTGCACCTAGTTTAGTTCAGCAGCTTAGGCCTAGCTCACTTCAGACTCCGCCCCAAACTGCTGCAACTTCTGTTCAACCTACCACACCTATTTCTGGAGTATATGTAGCTACAATTTCTATTATCCTTGCATCAGTGCAAACTCTTTAAGCCTCTGTGCCACAGTTAGGACCTACAGTTCAGACTTCAGTCCATATGCCTGCAAGACAAGCTGGTCCAAGTACGATTGTCACAAGTCAACCGCAATTCACATATCAACCATACCAGGGACAATATCAATTCGGTCCTACTGTACAAAACCCAGTTTATCAGTATCAACCGTATCCTGGCTATACTTATCAACAGCTTCAACAACCCCAGTTTAGTTTGGTTAATCCTAGTTTCCCAGGAGGTTATAACATTCCTAATGAAAATCCAATTTCAGGCTATCTTGGATATCCTCCTCCTGGAGCTGGTCTCGTTACTCAAGGTTTTCATGACCCTAACTGTCAGTTACCATTTATTGCAACTTTGGATTTACCTGATTTGTTGTGCCTTATGAACAATCTGATTTATTATCTTCCGTATTGGCCACCAATGCCTAGTAAGTTGCCCAGTGATACCCTGAAATTCGAGGGTAAGTCAGGAGAGGATCTGTCAAATCACGTTATGAGTTATCACCTGTGGTGTCCATCTAATTCAATCATTGAAGATTCAATTAGATTGCGTATTTTTCAATGAACTCTTATTGGTCTTGCTGCCAAATGGTACATTGAGTTACCATGAGCCTCTTTTTATAATTTCAATCAGTTAGCCAGTTCCTTCTTAACTCATTTTCAGTTGCTTTTCAGATACGAAAATGGTACGGAACTGTTAAATTCACTAAAACAATCAAAGTCCACATATATTTCTGATCATATTCATGAATGGTGACATAGAAGGCGTTTAGTGAAAGTTTTCATTTGGATCAAATTTTAGTGGAATGGTTCATTAAATCATTGCTACCCAAAATCACTGAAGATGTAGCTAAGGGAGGAGTTGTCACTAAAGAGCAATTCGTTGCTCAGCCTTAGTACCTTGACCTCGTCTATACACAGTCAGGTACTTTACATGAAAAAATTCGTTATCTTCCAAAACACATTCAAATAACTGCAGCTCCTTCAGGGTCTCATGCCGTTGATGGTATGATTGGTTCAATTATTACTAAAAGTAAGAAAAAATATTCAAATAATTATTCTCCTATAATAACTTTACCTGATTTCGCGACAGGAGATTCTTCCACTGAAATTCCTACCGGCATTCATGTCGTAGACTCATCTACAACCAAATCAAAATCTGGTAGTAAAAAAAAGGGGAAGAAGAAAAGCAAACAAAATTCAAAAGATAAAATGGATAAAAATGAATCTACAGATGAAAAACATAAACCTCGCTATCCTTTTTCATTTGCAATGAGGATCATTTTACCAAAGATTGCCCACATCAAGCAGAGGTTTCAAAAATCGTTAAAGGTTCTCAAACGCCTGAGGTCTTGAAGGATCCTTTTCCTACTCAAGATAGTAAGATGATTGGTTCTTCCTCAAATGCCTCAGAAGATCCCATTATGATGATGTCTCATGTCAGGATTGCGATACGATCACAAGATTATGGTAGTAAAAACCCTATTGGTGGTAAAGAAATAGAATCTTCTAATTCAAACACATCAACTACAACTCCTCCTAGTTCTAATCCGCTACAGATTGAGAAACCCAACCCTGACTTATTAATCAAACCGCCTGCTCAAGGTATACTTCGTAAATCAACTTTCAATCCACATGCGATAATTGCTCAGAATTATAACATTGTTGAAGACTTAGCTATTTCCCCTTTAGGAATGTCATCTTTGGAAGTGCTGCAATCATGCCCAACATAGCGTAAATTACTATTGTCTGCTATAGGAGCTTTCGATATACAGGATTCGAACGTAATAATCTTCGATTTAGAGAATATTACACCCTCCTACCTCATCAAATGGCTTTCCAGATCCAGCGTTAGTCAAAAACAGGCCTTGCTTTCAGACTGTGATTGATGAAGGGGCTTCTACATGTATTATGTCCATCCAGTGTTGGAGATCGCTTGGTTCTTCCACACTCAATCAGTCGCTGACAATTCTAAAGGCTTTTGATGGCTGAGGGTTCCATCCTTTTGGTATTTTGTAGCATTTACCTATATGGGTCGAAGGCAAAATTGTAAATCTAGATGTGGAAGTGGTTGATGCCCCTCTAGATTACAACCTTCTCCTGGGTCGCAGTTGGTCTTATGCTAAGACTGCTATTGTTTCATTGGTCTTTCAGCTTATCAAGTTTTCTTATAACGGAAAGATTGTTACGATAGACCAAATAACTTATTTCTCATCCGACCTAGCCTCTACAGATAGTATTCAGCACGTTGGTAAAATAACTGTCCCTTACAAGGATGTTAGAGTAGGTTTGATTAAAGATTTTGGTTTACTAGGAACTTTTTCCTTCCCTCCTCCTAATGTATCACCTTCTATTGCAACTATTCATATGATTTCATCGAACACTATTGTTTTTTATGATCCTTGGATCATACCTTTTGATTCTGAGGTGGATTGATTTGCTAGCACGATGCCTTTGAGCCCCTCTGAAATAGCATATTAGGTTGTACAGTCATTTTCTAATTGTTGTTCAACCAAATATGATCCAATGAATCTTCACCCTATAGTTATTGTCAGTCCTTTCATAAAGTGGGGTATTGACTTTATTACATGTAACCATCACTCGACTGGGGGGCATGTATATATTATCCTAGTGGTAGATTATTTTACTAAGTGGGCCAAGGAAATGCCTACATTTTTGGCAGACGGAAAAACTGCTGCAACTTTCGTATTCAATCATATAGTTGCTAGATTTGGTGTTCCTCAAGCTATTATTACTGATCGTGGAAATCACTTTTGAAATATCATGACGACTGAATTGACAGATCAACTTGGCCTGCGACACGATACTTCGACTCCATATTACCCACAGGCTAATGGTCTCGTTGAAGCTATCAATAAAGTTTTAGTCACTATGATCTAATGAATCATTGGTATTCATAAGTCAAATTGGCATACCATGCTATTTTTAGCACTTTGGGCATGTCGGACCTCAGTATAAACATCAACTGGTTTCACTCCTTTTCAACTGGTCTACTGTTTGAAAGCAGTGCTACCTATTGAATGCGAAATTCCATCATTACAATTAGCCATAGAATTACTCCCAACTACTTCTAAAGAGGAGAAACATTTTTTTTACTTAGCTCAGCTAGATGAGAATTGATGCACTGCTACAATAGCAAACGAGACTCATGTGAAACGAATAAAAACTCAATATGATAGAAGTGTTACACCTCATAATTTTTTAGAAGGATACCTAGTTTTACTATATGATCAAGCAAACGATAAGCTAGGGGCTAGAAAATTTGTACCTACGTGGCATGGTCCTTCCATCGTTAAGCAAAAGCTGGCAAAAGGGGCTTATGAATTGATAGATTTTAGCGGTGTCTCTTTGGGTAATCCCAGAAATGGACTTTATCTGAAGAGATATTATGCTTAAATTCTGGGTGGAGATTTTTTGTTAGATTAGTTTCTTTACAGCTGGTGTGTTTTAGATTAGAAAAGTGTGCCTAGTTTAGAGAGTGCCCTTATCATTATTCCTACTTACCTTGATTTTACTCTTGATATTGCAGATGTCGACATCTCTTCAAACATACATTGGTTTTGCTGATGGTGCTTGTCATAGTACACGGAACATTCCTTCCGCAGCTTGAGTTATCTATTCACCCTCCGATGAGTTAGTATCTATGCATGGGGTAAACCTCAGTCAAACAACGAATAACGTTGCAGAGTATAGTGCAGTGATTGAGTTATTATATGAATCCATCTCATTTGGGATTCAGAGTTTGATTGTTAGGTTGGATTCTGAACTCGTTGTATTACAACTTAATAGGGTTTATGCCATTAGAAATCTAGTGTTATTAAGGTTATTTTTGAGAGTTCGTCTCTTGGAACGTGAATCTGATTACATTGAATATAAGCATATTTCAAGACATTTAAATACATTAGCAAATGCAGTTGCTTCTTGTATGATAAATAGACATTTGTATTAATCAAAATAGTAAATTTAAGAACATTTAATAACATGTTACATGAGATAGCCGGTATTAATGATATATCATAGCATAGAAGTAGTGTTTTAAAAAATACATCTTCTTCAATCATAGGTTGAAAAAAAGCCTTATGATCGGCAAAAATGATAATACAAAAATTCAAAATGTCATGATTCTACAAAATTGATCATCCTATCCCTAGCAATGATCAAGATAAGAAACCACTACTCGGGCCACCCTACATAGGAGCCTCCTAAAAGGTCCTAGGACCCTAATCACATATCTTTGTAACCTAAGTGGAATATCATCTATGCCAGTCTCTGGAATATCCACTCTCAAACGCTCTAGATGATGCTCCAAGTTAGTCAGGACCTCTGCTGATTGGTCCTGTGGGGCTGGTACTGCTGCAACTGGGTGTCTCCTCTCATAAGGCTGGAGAGCGGATGGTCATCGTGGACCCACATATGCATTTAAAACTTTTAATTGTCAGTTTTGGAAGATTTAAAAAAAATTAATAATAATAATTAGAACTTAGAAAGTGTTGATAATGGTTTTTACCTGAATCCTCCCATTGCTCTCCTAGTGGAAGAGTCATGTCTGGGTCACCACGATAATCCATCCCAGCATATGGAAAATCCCGAATCACAAAAATTTGGTTGTTCAACCAATGAAAATACTCAGGAGGAAATCAAACAACCTCTATGCCCTCCTCAGGCTGACGAGCCATCAAAGCAACCCCAACAAATTATCCTAGGATCTTGAGGAAGACCAGCATCAACAAGAAATATGTTGTGGGGCTAACATGGGGATCCTCTCTAGAGCAAAGCTGTTATAAAACCAGCTCAAAAAAGATAGAAAAGATAGATCAACGCCTTAGAATTCAGCCTCTTCGAGGGGGCAACCTCCTTTACATTACATAAATGAACAATTCTTGGATGTTTCAAA